>NW_020769341.1:2640390-2700868 GCF_900518735.1 Pseudonaja textilis
CTTACTTTCAGGGTAGGCCTTACTTTTGGGGAAACAGGGTAACCATTGGTAAAACAAATCCCACATTAAAAATTATCCTGTTTCTTCCTTCTCTTTTATTCTGAATGTTAATCTATCCATCTCTGCACAATCTATTTTTTTTAATTACACTTTCATCTATAGGGATCTCTTCATTTTTCCATTATTGTGCAAAAGCAATTCTCGCTGCTGTTAACACATGTAAAATTAAGTATGTTTATCTTGTCTTTATCTTGCTTTTCTGATAAAATACCAATAATTTCTCTCTGGTATGATTTCAACTGCCACCTCATTCCTCAGGAGAGAAAGAAGAAAACAGGAAAAAAAAGAGAGAGAGAATCCTGATGTCTGAAAACTAATATTTCTCAATGTTGGCAACTTTTGAGATGTATGGACTTCAACTCCCAGCATCCCTTAGCCATGCATCTGCAGTCCACATACCCTAAAGTTGTCCAGGTTGAAAAATACTGGTCTAAACAGACTAGTTTTATAATCTGGGAAAATCTGTCCCTTAAAATACATCCTTCCGTTTCCTAAAATCCAGCCGGATCCTAAAAGACAGATGTGATGTGAGGATTGCTGAGTGCCATCAAGACCTCACTGTGGAAACACTGCAATATTTTGAAGTTGTGGTGAATTCAAAGCCATTCCTTGCAACTAAACAAAGAACAGTCACAGCTGCCAGCTTTGGAAGAAAAGAAAAAAGCCCTATTTCAAACAGACTGAAAAGATCCACTGAGAACTTCCTCGGGCCATTTTTTAACAAGTCAAGATTATTCTGTTCTTCGCTCTGTTAATGTTAACTCAGCAAAGCCTGTGTGTCTCTTTCAAAGTCACAGTTTTAAGCTGGTGGCCAACTGCATTGCACATCCTTTTACCAAAAAAATAAAGGACCCACCCACTGTTATCCAGCAAATCTCCTTCAGTCCCCATTTATTACTTGACTCAGGATCAACTGGAAACTAAGCAAAATGGGAAGGTCAGAGAAGAATATTTGCAAAAATGAAAGGGAGGGAGGAAAGGAGAGTTTTCGGATCATTCTTCAAACATCTGCAAAGCCAGCTCCTTCTCAGAAATATTTTAATTTCCTCTGTTCATGGCGACCTTTTTAACCTACTTAAAGTAGAAAGGCACCTTTCCAAGTCGATCTTTACGTTCAAGAGCCAATCCTACGTTATTTGCAGGGGTCTCTTTATGGGCAAACTCTTCCTTACAGCTGTAACCTCCTACAGACACTCAGCTCTGTGAGGTTGGTTGGGCATGTATGGGTAGAGAGCAAAGACAAGCCCACCCTAAAAAAGCCAGTTCTTTTAAAGATCCGCTGAACTTGCAGGGGTTTACTCCAGAGTAGATAAAACTCACAACATGGAGCTGCTAAAGAAGCTGATTTAAAACAAAAACCAAGCAGAAAAACCCTTTTACATGTCTGTCACCTTTAAAAAAAGGACCGAAGGGGAAAAAAAAATACTAATCTTTGCATTTAGGAAGCCTTTTTTTTTTTTTGACATCAAAGCAACAAACAATAAAAGGATGAAGAAAGAACCAGGAGACGGTTTTATAAGGTGTCATAAATTCCCACCCATTTATCTCCCCCACCCCAAGTTCTCCACCGTGTCATTTTCTCTCCCCCTTTGCCACCCACTCATCTCCCCACCCCAGCAACGCCCAATCGAAAACCGTCAACCGTTCCTCCAGGGGCCCCAGAGGTTCCCACCCCAACATCTGTAAAGAGAAGAGAAAGCGGGAGGGAGATGCGTTTTCTGCAGACAAGTTGCTCTCTGTAGGGGATGCATTTGGAAGGAAGGGAGGAAGGAAAGGAGGGAGGGAAGGAAGGAGAGGAAAGAGGAAGGAAGGGAGAAGAAGAGAGGGAGGACAGGAGGGAGGAAAAGAAGAGGAAAGAGGAAGGAAGGAGGTAGGGAGAAAGAGTAGCAAGGAAGGAAGGAGGAAGGAAGGGAGAAGAAGAAAGGGAGGGAGGAAAGGAAGGAAAGAGGAAGGGAGGGAAGGAGGGAAGGGAGGAGAGGAAAGAGGAAGGGAGGAAGGAAAGGAGGGAGGGGGAGGGAGGGAAGGAAGGAGAGGAAAGAGGAAGGGAGGGAGGAAGAGAGAAGAAGAGAGGGAGGAAAGGAGGGAGGGAAAGAGGGGAAAGAGGAAGGGAGAAAGAGTAGGAAGGAAGGAAGACAGGGAGGAAGGAAGGGAGAAGAAGAAAGGGAGGGAGGAAGGGAGGAAAGGAAGGAAGGAAGGAAGGAAGGAAGGAAGGAAGGAAGGAAGGAAGGAAGGAAGGAAGGAAGGAAAGAAAGAAAGAAAGAAAGAAAGAAGATACCTAGATCCTTGGATAAACTCCCAGACTGAGAAGCTCAGAAAGGGGCACTGCTCTCAAATCCTAAGAAAGGCCAGGGAGGCCAATCCCAAATAACCCTAGCAATTTTCCAACTTCGGGGCGATGCCGCGTCTCCTTTCTTCCTCCCCCCATCACCCCCCCCCCCAAAAAAAGGAGAGAAACCCACAGGAGACAAAAGCGTCCCCTGTTGCGACGCCAAAGCAGCAGCTTAGGCTCCTTCGCGGCTCAAGCTGATTTTTTAAATTTTTAAAAAAACAAAACCCCAGAAAGACGAGCCAGCAAAGGCAGAGCGCAGTATATAAAGTATATAAATATAAATATATATAGAGAAAGCAAAGCGATGCGACTCACCTGGTTGGGGGACTGCCGCTCCCTCTGCTCCTTTTGCCAAAGAATAGGAAAACGGAGAGGGAGGGTGGGGGGGGAGCCAGCTTTGAAAGCAAAGTCACTGGGACATTTGGGTTTGCAAAAAGCTTGCAGCTTCCTTGAAGGATGCAAAATCTGGATTGGAAATTGGGGCTTTTTTTTTTGCTCCTTTTTTTTTTATCTCTGCCCCTGCCCACCCACCCCCCTTTCTTTTTCCCCTCCCCACAACTCACCCACTCCCGCCCCCTTTCGCTAGGGAGTTCGTCCCTGCCCTGCAAGCAGCAGGAGCCGGGGAGAAGGCGGCCCCGGGCTGGGCTATCTATATACGGCACAATGAATTGCAGCGCAAAAGGAAGAGAGCTCCGCCCTCTTCGCCCGCTTTGCCATTACATCATCCTTCTGAACGTTCGGAGGAGGGGGTGGGAAGAGAAAGGCGAGATCGGGGGGGCTTTTCATTGGCTGCCTTTCGGGCAGCCGCGCGGCGTTGTGGGAAAGGGAGTTCCCAGGCTCGGCCCGAAAGGCAAGCCGATTAAGCGTTCCTTGAGCGCAGCGTGAACTACAGCGCCCGTCAAGCTCCGCGCCGCGCAGCCGCAAAGTGGGGGAAGGGAGGGAGAAATTCAACCACAGAGACGTCCGACGGGGAGAGAGAGGCTTCTTGCTCCGAGAAGGCGAGCCCGCTCGCCGAGCGGCCATATTAGCCCGAGTCGTGGCGGAGGGCGGCGGTACGTTAAGTCAACTTCGCGGGTTGGGGAAAAAAAAAAGCGGCGGAGGAGAGGCCGTCGGGAGCCGCGCTTCGTAGGTCGGTGTAAGAAGGAAAAGGGGGTGGGTCGTAATAACGGGCTTTTCCCCCCCCCCAAGGAGGAGGGTGGGAGGGAAAGCTCTCTTGGCCTCCCGGCGGCGGGTCCAAGGGCCAAAACTGTTCAGTCGCGTTTCGTAATAGCTGCTCTCTGCACCCCCCCTCCCCTTTGCAAAAAGAGGCGCGCGCGCGGGGTTGGGGAAAGGGCTGGCGCGTTGCTATGACAGCCTGCAGCGGGACCCGGATGTGGGTCTCCCCTGCAAGCTCGTTCTTTTTTTTTAAGAGAAATTCCCCGCGTAGCTATTGGTCGAACGTGTAAGCCTGGCGGTTTCCGCTCGCGCTTTGCAGTTCGAAAGGTTGCGCGTTCGAGTCCCGGCGCTTGACAAGCTCCTCACAAGGCTTCTCTCTTAAGGAAAGGAGCTGTGGATGATGGGATCCGGAGCACCGCTTCTCTAGCGGTTGACATGCCTAAAAGCGAGGGCAGGGTGGAGTGGAATAACTTTTTCCTATTTCTGAGCCTACCTCTCTGGGTGGTTGTGATAAAAGAGCTTGCTGCGAAAAAGGTGAGGGGGCACTTCAAAGAATAACAATTCAAAAATATTTATTTTTGACGGCTCATCTTGCAGCTGCAATTCATAGTATGCAGGTAGTGTCCTCGGTTTAGTGACCGAAGTTACAGTGGAGCTGAAAAAAAGAAACCTGTGACTGTATTTCACACTTAATGACCGTTGCAACATCATATGATGAAAATCAGGACAACTTGACAATTGGTTCATATTTAGGACGATCGCCATATCCCAGGGATCACATATGATCCCCTTTTTGTGACCTTCTGGCAAGCAACATCAATGGGGAGGCCAGATTTACTTAACAACCGCATGGCTCACTTAATGACTGCGGTGATTCAGTTAACCACTGTGGGGGGAGTCGTAAAGTGGGACAAAACTCATTTAACAACTGTCTCGATGTTGTTAAAACTGCAGGGATTCACTTAATATGGCAAGAAGGCCACGTAAAGTGAGACAAAACTCACTGTCTCGCTTATCCATATAAATTTTGGGCTCGTTTGTTGGTCATAAGTCAAGGACTTACAGTAAAGCTCAACAATAACGATATTAATAGCAACCAGGGTAATCTAATCCAGTTTTATCATATCCCCATATAGAAAAAAAATCATTGATGGGCTCCTGGGGGAACATGCAGGTTTCTGTGGCTTTATTTTGCATTTATTTTATTTGTAATCAATTTATAAATAAAGTGATTCAATTTATACAGCCACTTCTCTCAACCAGACCTGGGAAATGCCAGCAAGACCCAAACTGTCCTCAATAACTTTTTAAATTAACTATCATGAGAAGGTCCCACAAAAAAGCATTGCATTTATTCAAGGCCAAGCTCGGAATGAATAAGAAAAGCAGCAAGACTAGCGAAATGCTTTGGATTTGGCAGGGATTAAAATAAATCAAGATGGATTTTTAATTGTCGAGGAAGATAGTGAGCGGAAAGTTAGGAGCTCAATCTGTGTTTCCTGAATGAAATTCTTATAAAACTTCACGAGGTTTTTTCACTTGCATACAGGATTATGATCTTATTATGGGCACGAGGTACTGGTAATCCTTGACATATGATCTATTGCATAGTGACAGTTCGAAGTTACAGTGGATCTCTTCAGAAGTACTTCCAACCCGGTTCTGACAACCAGACTCCCACCTGTGGTCATATGAACAGATAGTTGGGCATTTGGCAATTGGCCTGCATTTATGGCCATTTAAAGGGTTTTTTGTGTGTGTGATCACCTGATTGTGTTTCACATTATGATCGTTTTGCCAAAAAACAGCATTTATTTCCAGCTTTCAACAAAACTAGCCCATAGCGGACCATTGGTTCGCTTAATATCCACGGTGTTTGCTTTACAACTGCTGCAAAAAAATGTGGTAAAATGAGATTGGTAGGTGGGCGTTCTGACCCAGGCTTAGCAGAACCAAGAAACAGACTCCTTGGCCCGAAAAAAAAAAAACCCCTCTTTATTTACTTACTGTGATTTCATGGCATTCACACACAGAAAAGTCCCGGCAGTAATCCTTCCAAGGGTTAATTATAAAAAGAGACCTTTATCGGTCCTTGGATAATTGCCAGGCCGAGAGCTTCTAGTCACAAAGCTGTAAATTAATTCCTGGCAAGGAGTCTCTGAGGCACGAACCACATGAGCAAATTTGCATAATAATAAGCGAACTATTGTCTCCTGCAATCACCACTCCCCTTTTGCTTCTATTTATTCCCCAGGGAGGGGCCATTCAGGGACCCCGTGTACCCTTCCTCCCGAGTCACCCCTATTCCTCAGTTCTCTGCTGACAGCTCTGCGCTTACGCGCATCTGAAACAGGCTCCAGCTGTTCTTCCCCACTTATTTCCGATGCCATAGGCAGGCAGCTGATAACTGTCAGATGACCCTGCCATATCTCTGCTTCCAACACAGAGCATCCATCAGAGCCTTCCCCAGACTCCAGGACTGGCCCTACTTCCTCCCCAACCTCCTCATTGTCCGAGTTTGCGGCCGGCTGGCAGCCCACAATAGTGGGCGACCCCTTTCATGAGCATCATGATTTATGAATGTGATGGGGAAGGATCCATGACGGTCCTAACTCGAGGTTTAACTACTTGGGGGGGCCAATTGCAGCTTTTGGTGATCATTATGTCACTTGATTGGGAGAGGAATATAAGCAGGAGATCAAACAACTTTCCTTGGAAGAAACTCCATTCTAGATTTTGCGAAGATATTTGAACAGGACTAGGAAAACGATTTAACAGCCTTCTCGTAGATTTTTTTTCAAATTCCCAGCCAGGATCCAGGAACCTTGGGGCTGTGGCTGGAAATCCAAAAAAAAAAAAATTACGAGAAGGATGTTGTTAAACTTTTTCCTAGTCTTGCACCAATGTCTTCATAAAATCTACCGTTTCCCTGAAAATAAGACCTAGCTGGAAAATAATAGCTTGTTTTTTCAGGATGTTTGTAATATAAGCCCTATCCCGAAAATAAGCCCCAGTTAAGATTGACAACCAGATGGATGCATTTAGAACTGTATTTCCCCCAAAATAAGACCTAACCAGAAAATAAGACCTAATGCATCTTTTGAAGCAAAAAGTAATATAAGACCCAGTCTTATTTTGGGGGAAACACTGTAGAATGGAGCTTATTCCAAGGAAAGTTTACTAAATATTGAAAAACTATTTAATACTTTCTTAACAAATATTTAAACGTTTACCTAGAAGTCCCAAATGACTAGGACTTATACGCTGAAAGGTAAGTGGCAACTTTCAAAATACCGTATGTTGCATTTTTATTCAGACTGCAATCCTTTGGATTACCTAGAATGTTTTTACATAATATTCTATTTTTAAAAAAAATTACATAATGTTTAATATGCCTGTCTTTTTTACATTTTCCCCTGCAGGGTGTTCAACATTTTGGAGATTACCAAAGAGGTTTTTTTTAATATATATATATTTCTTCTTTTGAGTCGTTAAGCTTGCTGAAATCCTTATACTAAACAAGATAGGTAATTCTCCAGGTTATATGAGAAAGATAAAGATTGCTCTTCTGCTTGAAGGATAAAGTGGGTTGGGGGGGAGAGTTGTAGATTCCTAAAATTGTAAAGTATAAGCTTTGATTTTAATTGGAGCCTTCCTAAGCTGGAATGTGGTGAGATAAACCCTGGATCGATTCTCTCCAATGTGGCTTTTCCTGATATTTCGAAGGCACCTCCTGAACCACAGTCAATATTAATGAAACTGTAGGAATACTATAGTTATTTTCCTTCTTGTTGGGGCCAGTCAGCTGTCTCTCTGAATGCATCCACCGTGCCTCTTTGCAACGCTGAATGTGGAACGAGGGCAAGATTCCTTTTACAGAGGGGTCCTCAACTTACAACCGGTTGCTTAGCTACACCGTTTAAAGTTACAACCTTCCTCCACCCCCGTGCAATCACCCTAGCCTGGTGCTTTGCAGCTCGGCCCTATTGATGGCCATGGCGGTCACCTAATCACATTTTACGACTTTTTTGGTTTTTTCTTTGAAACTGAAAACGTGACCCTTCCGGCTTTCAACAAAACCGCTCCCACGGCGAAGAGTTGGTTCACTTAACAGCCTCAAAACAAGGTGGTAAAAATCAGGTTGGACGTGCAACGGATCCATTTTGCAACTATCCCCGGCAGGCTGCCTTTCAGTCATAACTCAAGGACAGCCCACCTCTTCTAATTTTGTGGGCTGAGCCAACGATTCGAACTTTTGCAATCTCCCGGTCCTTTATCCTAAAATAACCTATTCCAAATGTTATTCTACCCAGCACAGTATAGTTAAAAAAAACCCAAATAATCTCATAGTTAAGAACTCCTGTTTCCTAGAAAGCTCCCTTCTGGAGTAAATACAGGTAGCCCTTGGCTTACAACAGTTCATTTACTGACCACTCAGAGTTACAGTGGCACTAAAATTGTCAACCGCCATGTAGAGTAGACAGCAATACAAATCAAATGTGACTGACGACCGTTTTTCACAGTTATGACCTTTACAGCAGCCCCATGAGGAAAATTCAGACCTTTGGCAACTGACTCCTATTTACGACAGTTGCTATGTCCCCGGGGTCATGTGATACTCTTTTGCGACCTTCTGACGAGCAAAGCCAATGGGGAAGCCAGATTCACTTAACGACCAGGTTACTAACTTATGAACTGCGGTGATTCACTTAACTGTGGCAAGAAAGGTGGTAACGTGGGGCAAAACTCACTTAACAAATGCCTCACTTAATGACAGAAATGTGGTCGTAAATACCTGTAGCCTCTTTTTTTTTTCTTCCGGAAAATTGACTGAATATTGGCGCCTTTCCAAGACCTTTCTAAGTCCGTTTTTCCACACTGTAATCCAATGCTACACTGGCTCCAAATTCGGGAGTGCCAATTCTAGCGTATCTGGAAGGATGCCAGATTAGGAGAAGCCACTTCACACCTTGTGCAAGTATTTAAACAATGGGGTTTTTTTTTTTGTGGGTTTTCTTTGGCTTCAAGTTAGTCAGAGATGAGAGGATTTTCTCTGGCTTGGTGTGTGTGAAGCAGAGCGATCCTTAAACTAACGTCATTAAGGTGAAATTTCTCCAAAGACGCTTGAAATCTTTTGTGTTTCTTCCAGGTCAATTTGGGAAGGTGAAAGGTAAATTCATACTGAAAAAAAAACAAGATGAGGATGTGCTCTATCTTTTATACCAGTGTTTCTCCATCTTAGCAAATTTTAAGATGTGTGGACTTCAACTCCCAGGATTCTCCAGCCAGCCATGAATTCTGGAAATTGAAGTCCATGTGTCTTAAAAGTTGCTCAAGTGGAGAAACACAGGTTACACTTTTTTAAAATTAGCAATAGCAATAACAGACTTATATGCACTTTTTTAAAATGAGCAATAGCAATAACAGACTTATATACTGCTTCACAGTGCTTTATAGCCCTCTCTTAAGCGGTTTATAGAGTCAGCTGTTGCCCCCAACAATCTGGGCCCTCATTTTACTGATCTCAGAGGATGGATGACTGAATCGACCTTGAGCCGGCCAGGATCGAACTGCTGGCGGTTGGCAGAATTAGCCTGCAATATTGCATTCCAACCTCTGGAGTGGTGTGGTGGCCTAGAAATGGAGCTCTCACCTCACAATCAGGAGGCTGTGAGTTCGACCCTAAGTAGAGGCAGATGTTTCTCTCCCTGGGCATACGGAGAATATAACTGCTGAACAAAACTCCGCATTGGCGACAGAGAGGGCATCCAGCCATTAAATACTCTTCTAGCATCATTGAGGTGCCCAGACTCCACCCCACAAAGGATGATGAAGTCGTTAAATGAAGATGATGATGAAAATTGCATTCTGATCACTGCGCCACCACAATTGCTTCCATTAGCCCTTTTGACCACAATAGCAAGCTTGCAAAAATAACCGGAATTGCTAGTCACAAGCTATGTTTGTAGCGCCTGGATGGTTTGAAATATTGGGGCGAAGGAAAGAGGAGAATGGAATTTGGAATGTTTTAAGGGAAAACTCCATACATTTCTGCAGCAATAAGAAGTGAGCGTAAACGCGCCCTACTAAACGTTCAGATTTATATTCTCTTTCAGGAGCTGTGAGAGCAACGGATGTGAAATGTGACTTCTGTTACCACCTTCTCTCCAGGACAGTCACACTCCATAGTTTCCTCCAGCTGGGATTAATCTGCCATTCCTGAACGATGAATCCGGAAGGGGTGACATTTACACTTCTCAACGTGGGATCCAGTAGATTTTGATCACGGTGTGAATTCGCATGATCAGAGGGAGCAAATCATATTTTGGGACCTCTCCTTTCTGCAGATTCACATGGAATATGTTTATTCCACGTGCTTTTTTAGATAGTGTCGGGCTTTGTTGGCTCTTGACCAAAAAGAAAAGAAAAGATTTATTTAGGGCTTAGGTGTCTGGCTGGGTTATCGTGTTCCTCTGGGTGAAAAGAACATTGTGTTTCTCTGCCAATTAAATCTCATTTTGACTGTCTGCCATTTCCTTCCTAGGTGAGAGTGGTAAGTATTTGAAAAAGGGAAGCCATGGTTGGATTTGCTTCTGTGAAGAAGGAGGAGGACAATCAATTTGTTGTCTGCAGTGGTAGATAAAGCTGTGATTCCCCCCAAACAGCAATAGTACTTACACTTATATACCGCTTTACAGTGCTTTTACAGCCTTCTCTAAGTGGTTTGCAGAGCCAACCTCTTGCCCCCCAACAATCTGCACCCTCATTTACCAACCTCGGAAGGATGGAAGGCCGAGTCAACCTTGAGCCCGTCAGGATCGAACTCCTGACAGTGAGCAGTATGTTAGCCTGCAGTACCGCATTCTAACCACTGCGCCACCACGGAGTATTGGGTGCCTTACACGTTAAACTTTATTTAGAGTTTCCCGCAACTGCATCACCGTCACTGCATACCTGTGCTGCAAAGGGATTGATGGATGAATAAGTCTATGTTGCAGAGGAGCCAATGTACCCAAATCCCAGCTGGATGTTGCGCAGAGATGTTCTCAACATCCTGTTGGGAGAACATTACACATTCACAGACATATAAATGCAGCGGCTATACAACCACCTCCAAACAACACATACATCACATTCCCTGATGTGCAGTGATGGAGAAGTCTAAACCAGTTTTTATTCGGACACCAAGCACCCACTGAGATAATGGAACCTTTCTATTCTGTGAACACACTGACAACACATTAAAAAATAAAATTCTGATGCCTGCGCTCAAAAGAAAATGAATATATAGCCCTATACTTACATACACACACAGATACGCTATCCGTCTGTCCATACGCATACGCATAAGTCCATTTTGAACACACAGGTGTTTATATATGCCTTAGCCAGCTGTTTCTTGAGGTAAACCAGCATATGGTTTGTTTGCACGTTATATTACACATCTGTAATAGCTGCTTCCAAAATCATCTTGCCTGTCTTCAAAATTGACCAAGAACTAGTTGTTCTCTTGGCCACTTTCTGTGTCACCAAACATATGAGGCTAGATTTCTAACGAGTTTCCCTTAATTGCACCATGTCTTAAACCATGCAGCTTTACCTGTTCTGTCACTGGAAACATTTAATTTACTTGTGCCCTGCCTTTATTACACAAATAAGCCTGTGAGGATTACTATTTTCTCCACAACAGCAACAACCCTGTGAGGTAAGTTGGGCTGAAAGAGAGCGACTGCCCAAAGGTCAATGGATTTTGGTTATCGGAAGTCCGCTAAGAAGTTAGCAAGTGCTGATCATGTGGTCCCAGGATGCCTGCTAGCCACTGCCCAAGTTGCAATCACGTGGCCATGGGAATGGTGTCATAAATGCAAAAACCAGTTCTAAAGCACTTTTCATCACTGTCCTCATGAAATGGTCGCTAAAATAAGTCAGGGACTACTTATATTCTTTATAAATGGTAATAGCACTTGGACTTTTATACTGCTTCACAGTGCTTTACAGCCACCTCTAAGCAGATATTGCCTCCAACAATCTGGGTCCTCATTTTACCAGCCTCAGAAGGATGCTAAAGGCTGAGTCAACCTTGAGCTGGTCAGGATCGAACTGCTGGCAGTGAGCAGAATCGGCCTGCAATATGCACCTCAGTGGCTCCTGTGTTTATGTTGTAATGTGGAAATTTATACAAACAGTACTCCATAATATGAATGGCAAGCTTATGCCAGGGTTGTAGAACCTGGTTTGTTCCTCTCGCTAAGATTAGTGTGAGCCAGGTTCAAAGAACATAGAAACTTAATTTGATGTCCCTCTAATGAAGGGGTGTTTGAGGTTAGCTGTCTCAATTTGCCAAATCATTTCCTGCCCCTGACCCTCTGATATTTATGCCACAAATAAACATTCTTCGCCAAAGACAAAGTAAATTTAATGAAAGTACCTTTGACCACAAGCAGGATAGCAACTGGTGAAGGTGGCTGATGTCAAGAAAACCAGGTTAACCTTTGGGTGGGAGGCCATCAAGAAATGCGAGTTGGCTTGGGAAATTCATAGCCAGGATCCATGAAGCCACCCAGGGTTAGATTCGAAGCCTTAACATGATCAAGTTAAATTAGTTGTTCCGCATTAATCAGTGGGACAACTTGCCTCCAGAAGTTGTGAATGCTCCAACACTGGAAGTTTTAAAAAGATCAGATAACTTTTTGTCTGAAATGGTGTAGGGTTTCTTGCCTGTGTAAGGGGTTGGACTAGAAGACCTCAAAGGTCCTTTCCAACTCATTCTAAAAGTTTCTTTAGGATTAATAATGCTGCTGAGCCAATAAAAGTCAGCT
The DNA here is from genome assembly GCF_900518735.1 of Pseudonaja textilis. Next base: position 2,652,754 of record NW_020769341.1, read on the forward strand.
TGAGAGATACAGATGGTAAACATTCTGAGTGCAGAGAAACCGCAGATGTAAACAGCTGAGACCGGCATCAATATAAGGCCAAGATTGCTGGCTGATTTGAGTTTTTGCACAGGGCAGGTTTCGTTTCTCTGCTAGCCAGTGTTCCTTGGTTGCCATTTCTCCAGAAACCCCAGCAATGGATCATTTCTGCTGCCTGGTGTTTCAAGAACAGCCAGAAAGTTTTATCTTGGACCTTGGAGTACATCTACAATTTGGAATCGCCGTACTGGTTTGTGTCTCAGTTTATGTAGGATGTTTTCTCCTGCAAATGGAAGTGGAGGTAAGTCTTTTTGTGCTCATGGAAGATAATTATGGAGGGTGGAAATGGGGTCCAATGAAGGAAATAGATGGGAGGAGGAAGGAAATAACTATAATGTTCAGCCACTTCTGTGTCGATTCAAAATGCTATGTATTCACTTTGTAGGAAGTTACTGGAAAAAGGGGGAAAAATGCTTCTTGTTTTCATTTCTCCCAACAGGTTCGGAGGAAGCAATTGTGCAAATCCTGGGCTTTTCAGTCAAAAAAACATCACACCAGTAAAACATTCCCCGCCCAAATAGCTATTCCTTACAGTGCACATAGTCGCAAAAGACAAGCAACAAAAGAGAACCAGTCTCTTTCAAAGCTTTTCCTGGTGCAAAATGAATTCTCCCGATTGGAAAAGGAATCAGCTCTGCATCCAGCGGTGGCATGGGGGGGGGGGGGGGTTGAAATGTCCTAAAAACGCTCAGTTAAATACCCCCCAAAAACACGACAGCCAACCGAGGTGCAACTGCAGCAGGGCGGTGGTGAAATCACAAGACCCAGTGAGCTGATGATGGGAAGCAAACCATCAGACACAAACGATCTAGAGAACATCAGCCATGCAATCTTTCCAAGCAGACGAAAACGTAAAACACATCTGGTGGTCTTTCATCGCTGACAGGGTTCGTGTTGGAAAGGGGCCTAGATTTAGGTTTCCATCTTGGGAGTGGCTGCATCTGGGCGAGATGAGCAAAGGAGGTGCAGATGTGGCTGTAAACAGTTCCCACTCCTTTCCTTTTAAATGCCAAGCAAAGAGGCACCAAGGAGAGGCCTCCACCCAATGTTTTCAGAGGCCAGCTGAATGGAATATTTTTGCAGAGCCAAATGTAGTATCTCAAACTGATCTTCCAGGAAGGCAAGAAGAGGACGGTGCCATCCTTGCAACAATCTCACATGGGTTGCTGATGGCAATCCGGGTCTTGCAAATTGTGACCTGCATGTAGAGCAGTTCCCTGTTGAGTAAAATCTACAAGCACGTGAGGCTAGCTACCAGGAGGTGTGTGTGTGTGTATGTGTGTTCACAGGTACCCTCCAACCCTATTGGCAATTCATAACTGGGATTACCTGCTGTAAAGCAGAGCCTAGGCATCACAAAGAGGAATGTGGCATTAGCCAAAGCTGAATAGCAGAGTTGGAAGTGACCTTAAAGGTCTTCTAGTCCAGCGGCCCCCCCAACAGGGACCGGTTCCACGGAGAGAGCTTTTTTGCACAGACAGGAGGAGTGATTTTGTGTGCTGCCAGCATCCAACACAGATGGGGTTTCGCTGGTTTGTGTGGGCCAATTACAGGCATGCTGTGGATCAGTGCTGGTCCATGAATCCAAACCCGCTGCTTGGGCTGGGAACCTTACACCATTTCAGATGAAACGGTTGTCCAAGCTCTTCTTAAAAATTTCCAGCATTGGGTTACCCGCAATCTCTGGAGTCGGCTACTGTGACTCAATTCAATAATGGGCCCTCGGAGGCTTTGACGGGACAGGTAAACGGGTAAAGTCTTGGCAAGTTTCCCAGCACTTCCTTCAATGCTATTTTTTAAAACAAAAATTACAGCCAAGGTGGGTTGCGTGCATATATCCAAATCTTGCCTTTCGATCCTATATACACCTGGTCCTTTGAGCTATAGGGGAAAAAAATCAAGAGGCTTGGTTAAACAGGCTTGCTTAAATAGTGTTCTGTTTGGTTTTCTCTGGGCTTGGTTGTTTTCTTGTAGACATTTCACTACCGGGCTTGGTAGCATCATCAGCACTTGAAGGGAGTTGGGTTTGCTCTCTGTATACTACTGTGACTTTCCCTATCGGTGTTAGTGGCAGCTGTGGGGTGTGTAATTTTGAATTTCACTTGAAAAAGGGTGGGAGTGTGTAACCTAAAGTGGGGTGTTATAGGTAAGTTCATCTCGGCCACCAAGAACAGAATTCAGCCTGAAGTAGAGGTTACTTTAATAGTTTTTCACGGAAGTATCAGCATTGCTTAGGAGGTGTGACATTTACTTAAGCAGTGTTTTATATCCAGCTGTTTACAGTCCAAGGGACAAACACAATTATTGCTCTATCCTGTTCTGTGACCCCGGCTGAAATGTGGAGTGGTTTGTGATTAGGTGTGAATTCAGCCCCTTTCCTTTTGTGTGGTCATTGTGTTGTGCAGGTTTGGGGCAAGTGGGTTAAGTAACTCCACAAAAACTCAAAAGATATTTGCAACAGAGCTCTGTTTTTAGTGCAGAAAGTTTCTGGACTCACCTTGGGAAGGGGAGCAGAAAGGCTGATGTGTGTAAGTATACTAACATGGTTGTTTATTTGCAGGATTTGAGCCACTTTAAAAGTGCTATCTACTTCTATTGTGTGTATATATGTGTGTGTGTGTGTGTATGTATATGTGTGTGTATGTATATGTGTGTGTGTGTGTGTGTGTGTGTGTTTTCTGAGGTTCTCGCGGGTATTTGTATGTGGATCTTTGGTTGTTCAGGTTTTTTCTCCCGCGTAAGATTGGAAGTATCTAGGCAACATTGAGAAGCACAGAGCAGAAGACACAAGCCTGAAGAAGATGAATGAGACTTCATCGAAGTGTTGCCTAGATACTTCCAATCTTACGCGGGAGAAAATAACCAAAGATCTGTATATATGTGTATGTGTATATGTGTGTGTGTGTGTGTGTGTGTGTGTATGTATGTGTGTGTATATAGTGCATTTTGTGTTAACAATATAGCTTTGTCCTCTTTTTCTTGCAGCTACTCCAAATGGTATTTTCCACACGGAAAGCTGTCATTTGTTCTGACAAATATTCCAAAGCACTCTTACCTTCCTCCTTTCTGTGCTTTTCAACAAACTTAATGGACTCTTCACCCCCCCCCCCTCCCACTTCATCCCCCATATAACAATCCACGAGATCTGTGCGAGCCTTGTACTTTCTTCTTTTTGAAACATCCCCTGTGTCTTTCTCATGAGGTCTGTCCTAAAGGCCAGATTACAGATCGGAGCTGATCATTGCTAGGGTTGAATTCCTGTCTGACTAAATCGCTGGTGGCTTGACTCATCATAAATATAAAGTAAACACATCAGAGTCATTAGCCAAGGTGACTCACTTTTCATCAGGTAAACAATCCGTTTAAAATCCAGACCGGAAGATTTCGAGAGACTCGGAGTTTCAAGTTCTCTGAGAAAAGGGATCCCTCCCTCCCTCCCTCCCTCCTGCCACGGAACTGCTTGGCAAAGCTTCCATGTCATCCTTGTTGACGAGACTAAAGTAATTCTTAAAACCAGAGCAAAGAACAGAAAACAAATGTACTGTGATCTGTTTATACAAGCTCAGGTGATTTGCATGAGATCTGAGAAAAGCTACTAGCCTGCTACAAGAATAGCAGAAGCCGATAAACTGGTTCACCTTTGCGGCGTCACAGAGTTCTCCCTTTTTGCAACAAAACTCACTCAACAACCTCTGGGAATTGGATTAATGCAGACTAGGAAGGTTGCAAAATTTAAGTTCATCATACAGCCTCAAAATTACATTAAGGTGGTGGTGGTAAGGACTGGGAGAGAGAGAGGAGAGAAAGATTTTAGAAGAGAACCTGGGCTTTTGCATTCAAAATGGGTTTCAATTCTGCCTCCGCCCAACAAGAGATTGCTTAGGCAGGGTTTTAAAATACCTGTAATCTAGAAATGTTGTGTAGTTCGTATCCTTTCTTGGAGCAGAACTCCAAAAACGTGCTAAAAGGAGTCACTTGTACTTTTTCTCTCCCATTAGTTTAAATCCCAATTTTTTTTTAAAAAAAAAAAAACTTTTGGAAGAAACCACAAGAAAAGAATTCGTTCATTGTTTAGACGTGGAAGGTCGTAAGCCCCTCTCCCCTTCTTTGCAGTGTCCCATCCTTGAGAGGTTGTTCCTGGTGGTCTCCAAAGGAAGGTTTCTTTTAAAATCCACCTCTCCCCCTCCTCTTACTCCTCTTTTCCTTCCAGGCTGGGGGATTTTTAATTGCCAGGCTCTCGGATACAGTTTGATTAAGATATAGGAGATTCTCCAGTTGGGAAAGAGGTGGTGCAGTGTGACAAATGGCCCTTTGGGTAAGAGCATGGCTGACTTTTTATCGTTCACAGAAGAGATTTACCAAAGTTTCTTCACAGAGGACAGTTCAAGGACCGCTTCGAAAGTCACATATTCAGAATCAGAACTGGAAGGGACCTCGGAGGTCTTCTAGTCCAACCCTTTGCTCAAGCAGGAGACCCTATACCATTTCAGACAAGTGACCGTCCAGTCTCCTCTTAAAATCCTCCAGGAGCACTAACAACTTCTAGCGGGAAGCTGTTCCACTGGTGAATTGTTCCCACTGTTAGGAAATTCCTCCTTAATTCCAGATTGCTCCTTTCCTGCATTAGTTTCCACCTGTTGTTTCTTGCCTGCCTTCTGATGCTTTGGAAAATAAGTTGACTCTCAAATACTGCAATACTGATGTCATGACACCCCTAGTCCTCCTTTTTCTCTAGAATGACCATACCCAAATCCTGCAACCATTCTTCCTGTGCTTTAGTCTCTAGGACCTTTAATCATCTTAGTTGCTCTCCTTTGCACTTTTTTTCCAAAGTCTCAACATCTTTTTTTGTAACTTGATGACCAAAACTGGATACGATATTGCAGGTGTGGCCTTAACTAAAGGCTTTGTAAAGCGGCGCTAACGTCATTTTGGTCCTATGCCTTCAAATGCTTTTGTTTCTCAAAACCGGTCCATGCACACAGGAAAATTGTTGGGTTTCAGCGTGGGAGTGGAAGGCTGTGAAATATATATATATATTTGCAAAAATATTTTCATATTTTAATAACTGCCCCACTGCACTGTCCTGCCTGCACAAAAGGAACAAACGCTGGTTACTGGAAAAACCTGTTATGCCATCTTATTTTAGAAGATGATTTTTTTTTTTAAGGCTGGGATTTTAAAACGACCTCGATTTTCATCGGGATTGCATTTTCATGCACCCAAAGCATGCAGCCCCGGGGGAAGATGCTGTAAGTACTGTTTGTCTCACGAAGCTTTTTATTTGCTCGTTTGCAGATTACTGCAAGCACTTCCAACCTCACGGGGTTTGGCTATTTAGGATTAATTCAGGCACACAACTGCTTTCTTGCCCCTGTGAATCACATTGAATGCCTGACTCACTTAGGCATAGTTTGTGGAGCTCGATTTTCGTGGCACGCTGAAGAAGGTAACTAGGAATAGTCTCATCGTACAGCAGTTCACTTTGTGACCATTGGAAGTGACGAGGCCCTGGAAAAGAAAAATGGCTTAGGATCGCTTTTCACATGAACACTGCAGCATCCCCAGGATCATGTGATCAAAATTCAGCCCCTCAGCAAGCGACTCATACCGTGTTTCTGCAAAAAATAAGACCATGTCTTATGATATTTTTTTTGGGCCACCAAAATGGCGCCAGGTCTTATTTTCAGGGAATGTCATCCATTGACTAACCTTACTTGCGTGCGTCACCCCCCCCCTCCTTTTTGCTGTCCGAGGCCTTCGGGAACATCTGCAGCTGGCAAGGCTTTCCTGAAGGCCTCTGCAGCTGATAACAGAGCTCAGGATCGATCTGGAGCTTTGTTATCAGCTGCAGAGGCCTTCAGGATAGCCTTGCCGGCTGCAGAAGAAATGGGCCGGCTGGGCAGGTGTCTGGGTGTGCGAGGCCTGGCTACAACTGTCCAAAGGTAAGTAGTAGGGCAGCTCCACCACCCCCATCCCCACCCTAGCTTAATTTGTACCCGTGCTCTCGAGTGGGTGGGATCTTAATTAGGGCTTATTTTTGGGGTAGGGCTTAAATTGGGTGCACGTGTAAAAAATCAAGCTAGGACTTAATTTCAGGGTAAGTCATATTTTTGGGGAAACGGTATGTAAACAGCTTCGCAGTTGTCATGCCATCCCCTTTTGCAACCTTCTGAACAAGCAAACTTAACTGTGTGACTAATTTAACTGCGGTGCTTCATTTCACAATGGAGGCAAGGAAGATTGTAAAACAGGGCAAAATCCCCTGAACACCTGTCTCGCTTAGCACCATAAATTTTGAGCTCAGTTGTGGTCATACGTTGAGGACTGCCTGTATCCATGTTTTCCCAATGTCCCTGAGCTGGAGTGGGAGTGGCTAGTTTGTGGCTTAAAATCTATCCCTAGTTTGGCTGCATCCATCATCGGTTGCAACAGCATATTAGCAAGTCCTCAACTTACGATCTTAATGGAGCCTCATACGTAACAACCATCGCAGCACCCCTGCGATCGCCTGATCAAAATTTGGGCACTTGAAAATTGGCATGAATTTAAGAGGGTTGCAATGCCCCCCCCCAGGGTCATGTGATCATCATTTGCAACCCTCCTAGCCAGCTTCTGACAAGCAAAACTTTGTCTTAACTGCATGATTCACTTAAGAGCTGCCGTAATTCACTTAACAACGGTTGCAAGAACAAAAAAAGGTGGCAAAATGACACTCAACTTTTAACAACTGTTTCCAAGAGCTTATTGGTTTTCCCACCTCCCACCCGTATCTTCATGACACCCTTGTGGAGTAGGCTTTGCTAGCTTACATTATTAAACAGTAAGGTAAGTGGTACCTCCCATTCCTGCTCAATCCACGGAACGGATAAGATTGTGTGCAAGCTGCAGCATTACACCTACTAATGTCAGTCCATGTTGTGCATTGCACAGAGCATCATCCCAAGTCTGTCACTGGTGGGTTTCCAATGCTGGGTTAATCTATAACGAAATCTTTTTTGGTTGTTGTAAGCTAAGCCAAGCCTACCTATTGTAATTTGTAGGTCATTTTTTATGGCTTAATGGCAAACTAAGCCAGCTGTGGTTAATTCAGCAACTTGTGTTTCAGTAAATTATAAGGTATGAAGCAAATCTGGTTGGTTGGCTTTTCACACGCCCTAAAACCATAAAATAATTCATTTTATTTTGGCCCCATATATGGACACTTAAGTTGCGGATTGTCTGTCCAATGTCTTTAGTGCATGTCTGAAACCTGCATCTGTGTCTAGGATGGGAAGAATGTGGTTATTGTTATGTACAAAAAAAAATGGTAAATGTGAATGCAAAGACTAGTTTGTTCCTTTGGGAAAGGTATTCATTTTTTTTCCTCTGTGGGTCACTGAAAAATGTGTGACTCTGAGAAACAAGCTTTTATTATATGCTTCTTAACTTAAAAAGAAAGCATTGTAGAAAGTTAGCACTCACCTCTTTCTTCCAACAGCATCAAACTAAAGGGAAGGAGAGACTTAAATTATGGGGTGTTTTGCACGGATATAGAGTTGAAGGTTAGCTGTTCAACATGATTTCAAGCAAAGCATTTGAAAGAACAAATAGAATGTTTAATAAGTGGTTTAATATTAAGCCTGGGGTCAGATAAGATGTGGTGATGTTTCCTTGGTGGTTGAATATATTTATAGATAAATGCATAAGGAACACTTATGGTAATAGAGGTGTGATAATAGTATAGATGTGCTTGCTGCAAATATGAATATGTACTTTTATGTTTTCAGAGGTTGTTATGCTGAAAAGCTGAATGACTTTCCACAAAGGTTAGCTTCTATGACATTGTGAGAAGGACAAGACTAACATTTTCATGTTTTAATGCTTATAGGTTTATTACTCTACTATTACTGTTTTATTTTATAAAATTTTGTTCCCTGTGTTTGACAGGGGACACAGAATGAATAATTGCAAGCGTGACACACTACAGCACATAGGTGAATTTGTGTACCTTGGTAGAATCTTTACTAAAAGCTGGGGAATGGATGGAGAAATGTTAAGATGTTGTGCAACTCCTGCAAAAACTAAAGAAAGCTTAACAGGTGAGTGTGCACTTTGGGGTAAGAATGAACATTTGTCAAAAGAAGCAAAAATGGTGGTATATGAAACTGTGCCCACCCTGAAAGAACAGCTTGATAGCAACAGCAATAACACTTAGACTTCTATACGGCTCCACAGTGCTTTCTAGCCCTCTCTAAGCCGTTTACAGAATCAGCCAATTGCTCCCAACAATCTGGGTCCTCATTCTACTGACCTTGGAAGGACAGAAACAGTGGTGGGATTCAAAAAATTTTTACTACTGGTTCTGTGGGCATGGCTTGGTGTGGTGTGGTGTGTGGCTTGGTGGCCATGGCAGGGGTAGGTTACTGCAAAATCTCCATTCCCTCCCCATCCCACTAACCTGCTTTCCAGCTCCATTCTCCTGTGCAGGGCAACAAAAGAAGACCCACCTGATCAGCTGGGACTCAGGAGGCAGAGAATAGATGAGGGCGGGGCCAATCAGAGTTGGCATTTGCCGGTACTCCGAACTACTCAAAATTTCCACTACCGGTTCTCCAGAACTGGTCAGAACCTGTTGAATCCCACCTCTGAGTGACATGGTTATTAAGTGAATCTGGCTTCCCCCATTGACTTTGCTGGTGAGAAGGTGGCAAAAAAGGGGATTATGTGATCCTGGGACACTAACGTCATAAATATGAATCGGTTGCCAAGCCTCTGAATTTTGATTACGTGACTCTGGGGAATACTGCAACGGTCGTAAGCGTGAAAAAAAAGGCCATATAAGTCCCTTTTTTTCAGTGCCATTGTAACTTTGAATGGTCACTAAATGAACTGTTGTAAGTCAAGGACTACCTGTATGCAATTCTAGCTTCCGTGTTTAGCTCTGTCCCCCAAGTCAACAGAACCTCCAGCTCTCTAAAAATTCGATAGAACTGAATATTTTGTGTTCTGACCAAGGCTTCTTGAGACCGTAATTAAGCACGCAGTTAGTCCAAACAACTCTTTGTTTTATTTCAGCGCTGGGAATTATGTTCATTCCTAGCCCGTAATGAGTCCCAAACAGTCTCTCGAGATAAGCACCCACCCTTATCTGAAAACCTTGAATTGCTGCCAACAACCAAAGTGCCAAATTAACTGGAAAAAAAGCCGTATAAAGTCCACACAGAGCTTCAAGGTTTAATCCGAACAGAGTGAATGACGTTTGTTAGGAATGATAGTCACCTAACCAGTAGGGTTGGCAATATATAAACCAGGATAGTTATGTAATACTGTTGTATCTTTAAGAGAAGGCTGTAATTGTGATTGGCTAACCCTAACGGGGAATACCTCAACAACATGGCTTCTACAAAGGTTCCTGTGCCTTTGTACTTCCTTTATATCTTTATGGGAGGGGAAATCACCTCCAAGTCTTACTCCTGAGTTGCCCCTTTTGTCTTAGCTGCTCTTGCCTTCTAGCAGCTCTGCGCGTACACACACACTGGGAACAGGCTCCCCTTGTTCCTCTGCCTCGCTGCTGCCAGACTCTGCACATAACGCCCAGATGGTCCTGGCCCCATCTCTGCATTGGATGTAGGACCCTCATCTGAGTCCTCCGAGATTCCTAGACTGGCCCCTGTTCTTCCCCACTGTCCGATTCTGCTGCCGTCTGCACAGGCTGCCGGCGAACCACAACACTTTGTAGCTCAGGTTTGAACTGTGGGGTCCTTGGTGCTCCCTGAGCTTTGTGGGTTTTTTTGCATACTTTTCATTACCCAGCTAGGTGGCATCATCAGTGCAGGGTGGACGAAAGCCAGGAATCTTGGCTAAAAGATCCCTAAGATTGTTACGAAGGAACTAGGTGTTACTGATGACATTACCTAGTTGGGTAATGAAACGTGCTTGAAAACAACCCACCTCAGGGGCACCGAGGGTCTCAGAAGACAACCCAGCCTCAATATTGTGCCTGATATTTAATACTAATCTATAATATTTATACAGCATCAAATGAGAGAGAAAGGAAGTTTAAAACAGGAAGCCGCCGCTAGGCTTCATTCCGCCCTGAAGATCGGAGGCCGTTAATGACAAAAACAGAAATAGCGAACCTTTTTAAAAGGAAGTGTTCCAACTTCTGCCTTCTTGCTGTAGTGAAAGGCTTGCAAGAATGCCCTTGACTTCACATCAGATCAGCTGGGAGGGGATACAGATTAACAGAGTTGGAAGGGACCTTGTAGGACATCTAGTCCAACCCCCAAGCAGGCACCATTTCTGACAGAGGGCAGCCCAGTCTCTTCTTGAAAGCTTCCAGGGATGAAGCTCCCACAACTTCTGAAGGCAACTTTTGTTCCAGTTTCTTAGGGCGGGGCAAAAGTCTCCAGAAGCTTGGAAACTTCAGTGCTTTTAATATTTTGTCAGGCGTTAAAATGAAAAGCGAGGAAGTGCGTTAGCCGAAGAGATGACCTCCTCAGCCGTGAGCCAAGTGGAAGAGAGAGATTTTGCAAAGGGGGTCTGAATCCTGGCTGACAGGCAAAACCTGTTTAGAAAAATTACAGGGTGAGACAAGGGAGGCAGCCTGCTTGCTGTCAGCGGGAGGATATGAGCCATTAGAGGAGGCAGGTTGTTGGAGGCACAGGTCAACCACGGATCCAGATTCTCAAGGTGAGCTTGGAGAAAATGCTCTCAATAGGTGCTGATCACAAAGGCTCAATCGGCAGTATCCTCAGAATGAGCCCATCTATAGACTTTGCAAAGCAGAACCAGAATCCATTTTTGTTGATTTATATTCCACTTTTACCATTTTTATAATAATTCCAAGAAGCTGACATATCTAACATTCCTTCCTCCCCCTATTTTCCTGACAACACCCATCCTGTGAGATGGGTTGAGCTGAGAGCAAGGGATTAGCCCAAAGTCACCAACCGGTTTTCATGGCTAAGGCGGGGCTAGAACTCACCATCTCCTAGTGATTCTTCCAAAGTCACCCACACGGTTTTCATACCTAGGGCACAACTCGAACTCACGGTCTCTAGGTCATTGGCCCAAGTCATCCAGCCAGCTTTCATGCTCAAGGCAGAACTAGAACTCACTGTCTCCTGGTGGTTGGCCCAAAATCACCTGCCCGGCTTTTATGCCTCAGGCACCACGAGAACTCAATGTCTCTAGGTCATTTTCCCAAAATCACCCAGCCAGCTTTCATGCCCAAAGTGGAACTAGAATTCACAATCTAGTAGTTGGCTCAAAATCACGCACCCAGCTTTTATGCCTCAGGCGCAACTAGAACTCACTGTCTCTAGGTCATTGGCCCAAGTCACCCAGCCAGCTTTCATGCTCAAGGCAGAACTAGAACTCACTGTCTCCTAGTGGTTGGCCCAAAATCACCAACCCGACTTTTATGCCTCAGGCACCACTGGAACTCACTGTCTCTAGGTCATTGGCCCAAGTCACCCAGCCAGCTTTCATGCCCAAAGTGGAACTAGAATTCACAGTCGCCCAGTGGTTGGCCCCAAATCACCCATCCGATTTTGAGAGGCGGGATTTTGATTTCAGCAAATACTCGGACTCATGAATGATTTCAGGGAGCAGCAACCCTCTGACATCTCAGATTGCATCAAGGGTGAGCAAACTTTTTCCTCTTGAGGGCTGCAGTCAACTTTTCAAGGACTCTTTGAAGACTCGGGCATTTCCTCCTTTATCTGTCAATCACGGACACTCCTGTAAGCGACAGCTTTCCGCCTACTTCAGGAAATGGGGCAGACAGACACCAAACCTCAGTTCCAAGCCTTTCTGCCCCTCAATTTTGGAATGTGGAACAAAACTGTGTCCCGGAAGAATCCAGGAAATCCTCGACTTTCAACCGTTCGTTTAGTGACCATCAAAGAAAAACCAGGAAGTCCAGTTGCCTCTTTTAAAAAATGCACCTTTGGGACGAATGACTTTTTAAAATTGCATCCCACCTTTATCATTTTTTTTCAAACAAACAGAACCCAAGGCCGTGAACATATCCAACTCATCTTACTCCTATTTTACCCACAGCAACAACCCAGTGATAGAAAGTGACTGGCCCAATGGTGAGATTCAAACTTTTTTTCTACCGGTGCTGTGGCTGTGGCTGTGGCTTGGTAGGCATGGCTTGGTGGACATGGCAGGGGAAGGATATTGCAAAATCTGTATTCCCTCCCCACCCCACTAACCTGCTTTCCAGCTCCATTATCCTGTGCAGGGCAACCAAAGAAGACCCAGCCAATCAGCTGGGACTCAAGGGGAGGCAGAGAATAGAGGGGGTCGGGGCCATTCAGAGGTAGCATTTGCAGGTTCTCCAAACAACTCAAAATTTCCACTACCGGTTCTCCAGAACTGGTCAGAACCTGCTGAATCCCACCTCTGGACTGTCCCAAAGTCACCCAGCCAGCTTTCATGGCTAAGGATTGGACTATCATGTCTTCTCGCTTTCTAGCCTGGTGCCTTGACCACTAGACCAAACTGGCTGGTTTTCACACAATCATTGCAGCACCCCTTGCAGTCAAAACAATCAAAATTCAGACGCTTGCCAACTGACTCACATTTATGACGGTTGCAATGTCCCTGGGTCACGCGATCCCCTTGTGTGACCTTCCAGCCAGCAAAAGCCACTGGAGGAAACCAGATTCCCCTAATAACCATGTTACTAAACGTAATAACAACCGCCAACGATTCACTTAACCACCGTGGGGGAGAAAGGTGCATAAAACGGGGCAAAACTCCCCTTGATGGTTCTGCTTAGCGACAGAACTTTTGGACTTCATTGGGGTCGTAAGTCGAGGACTAACTGTGTTGGCTTTTTGACAGGATTTCCACCTGCAGCGTTTTTATGAAACTGTCCTTGAAAACTGTCTATAGAAATCTCAAGTGGTACAAAATGAAATGGCCTCTGTGCTACTTGGACAATCTTGTTAATGCCACATCACACTATTTTATGGGAATTGTGTGGTTTGGTGGCCATATAGTGGCAACCGTTGGTTTGGTGATCATTCAAATTTACAACAGCCCTGGAAAAAGTGATTTATGGCCTTTTTCACACGAGGGTTGCAGTCAAACTTCAGACAAGTTGCGATTGACTCATAATGGTGGCGGTGTCCAAGGTCACGCGATCGCCTTTTGCGACCGTCTGACAAGCAAAGTCAACAGGGAAGCGTCACTAACCGAACAGCTGCAGCGATACATTGAGCAAGTGTGGTAAGAAAGGACATAAAATAGAATAGAATTCTTTATTGGCCAAGTGGGATTGGACACACAAGGAATTCATCTTGGTTGAGACTCTAGAAAAAGTGCAGAGAAGAGCAACCAGGATGATTAAGGGGCTTGGAGACTAAGGCATATGAAGAACGTTATAGGAACTGGGCTTGGCTAGTCTAGTGAAGAGAAGGACCAGGGAGACTTGATAGCAGTCTTCCAATATTTGAGGGTCTGCCAGAGAGGAGGGGGTCAAGGCACCCGAAGGCCACAGAAGGAACAATGGATAGAAACTGAACAAGGAAAGATTTAACCTGGAAATAAGGAGAAACTTTCTGACAGTGAGAACAATCAACCAATGGAACAGCTTGCCCTCGGGAGTTGTGGGAGCGCCATCACTTGAGACCTTCAAGAAGAGATTGGACTGCCATTTGTCAGAAATGGTGTAGGGTCTCCCACTTGGGCGGGGGGCGGGGTTGGACTAGATGACCTATAAGGTCCCTTCCAAATCTATTTGTTATCTGGTGCAAATGCTCTCAGTGTACATAAAAGAAAAGATACATTCATCAAGAGTCAAGAATCATTAGGTACAACACTTAATGATAGTCATAGGACACAAATAGGCAATCAAATCATACTAGGAAACAGTCAATATAAATTGTAGGGATACAAGCAACAAAGTTACAGTCTTTAGAATAGTATGGAATGGAATGGAATAAGAAAGGAATAGAGTAGAGTAGAATAGAATAGAATAGAATAGAATAGAATAGAATAGAATTCTTTATTGGCTAAGTGTGATTGAACACACAAGGAATTTGTCTTGGTACAAATGCTCTCAGTGTACATAAAAGATACATTCGTCAAGAATCATCAGGTGCAACACTTAATAATAGTCATAGGGTACAATAAGCAATCAAATCATACTAGGAAACAGTTAATATAAATCATGAGGATGCAAGCGACAAAGTTACAATCATACAGTGGCAGGGAATGGATGAGAAGGAATGGAGCAAAACTCCGTGAATATCTCACTTAGTAATAGAAATTCTGGGCTCAATTGTGGTCACAAGGATTGGTCATCAAAACCAATATATAGCTCAGGATTTCGGGATTTGAGAAAGCCCTAACAGAGTGAGTAGAGAGTATCTGCTGACGAGAGAAAGAGGATGTGCGTAGTAAAGGGGTGCACAATACTTTTGAGGGTTCTTTTTAGCCCCTCTCCTAGACCAATCGAAGCAAGAATGTCTTACGCAATCCTGGCCTTCTGAAATCTTGCAAAATCTTGGCTGTTCCTGAAGACTTTCAGAGATTGATTGTTGTTGTCGGCATTGAATTACATACTTGCGTTATGCTTCAACCTAAATTCTGGGATACATCAGAGGTGGTATTCGGCAGGTTCTGACCAGTTCTGGAGAACCGGTAGCTGAAATTTTGAGTAGTTCGGAGAACCGGCAAATCCCACCTCTGACTGGCTCCGCCCCCATCTATTCTTCGCCTCCCGAGTCCCAGCTGATTGGCTGGCTCTTCTTTGGTTGCCCTGCACAGGAGAACGGAGCTGGAAAGCAGGTTAGTGGGATGTAGAGGGAATGGAGATTTTGCAATAACCTTCCCCTGCTATGACCACCAAGCCCCGCCCCGCCCACAGAACTGGTAGTAAAATAATTTGAATCCCACCACTGGCGTACAGGTAGCCCTCCTCTTACGACTGGTCGCTTGCCCACTGTTCGAACTTATGACCTACTGGGGATACAGAGTTATGATCCACTTCTGAAGTTCGACAGTCTGTTTCCCTCCCACAGCCACGCGATTGCATTTCTGGTGCTCAGCAACCCGGCTGCGTTTACAGCTTTTTGCAATGTCCTGTGGCCATGCACACAGTCCTGTGACTGTGTTTTATGACATTTTGCTCCAAACCAGAAGTTATTTCTAGTTTTCAGCAAAATTGTGCCAACAATGGTTTGGCTTAAGAGCCACAGATAACTATCTTAATATTGAGTCAGTCATGTGACTGAGCTGAATTAGAATTGTCACGACATGACCTCAATAGGCAGACTCCATTATGGTCATATATTAAGGACTACCAGTAATGGTTATCATGCTGGCCTAGGAATGAGGACAGTGTGAGTTCTAGCCCTGCCTTATGGCATGAAAGCCGGCTGGATGACTTTGAACCAATCACCAGGAGACTCTGAGTTCTAGTCCTGCCTTAGGCATGAAACTTTAGGGCAATCATCTTGCAGTCAAACCCATCTCACAGGGTGGTTGTGCCAAAACAAGGAAGTAGTATTATGTACAAGTAGTATTATGTACAACTTTGAGTTACTTATAAAGTAATAAAGATGGGATAAAAATAGTAATTTGTAACATGTTAATTGCATGATTTTTGGCATATCCTCAGACTAAAGCGTTCTCTATATTTTATAAAGAAAATAAATACATGAAATAAATTGTCACCGGTTTGAAACGATACTGCAAAATGCAAATGTCTGAAGAGTGCATGACAATTAACTTTTGTGTGTGTGTAGAACTGGACAAACAGCTTGTATTGGCAATTAGAAGGAGCTCCAAATGGATCTGTCTTTTTAAAAAACAGTCTTTAGTGGGGCATTTAACTGTATACACATTGTGCACACACAAACAAACAAAAGCTATCATTATAGCTCTGTGTCTGGAGTGCTGAAAAGCAGCCACTTCTGAACTCATTTAAGAAAGAACATTGTGACATCAAAAGCAAAACTCAGCAATTTTTTCCCATTTTCCTCCACTCTTTTCATTATTCAAGCGAGAATTGCCACTGAGGGGGAAATCTCAACTGAAATTATGTATACATTTCAATTCTGTGTCATCACTCCCACAAATTTCTGCCTTCTGTCCCTGAGCATCCTTGCCAGGCCAATGTTTTAGCCTTTGTTTCAGCTGATGGGTGAACTGCTTTGAACATATCAGTTGCCTGGAAGGTAAGATCAAGACAACAAATAAGTAAATATATATAAAAAAGACTGTCATCCTAAAAAAGCATTGTAATTAAATATATCTGCCAAAAGTGGGGTGGAGAGGGAAACCTGCTCAATTGTTAAACCTGGACTTGACATCATGCTTGTGTTCACTGTGTACAGAGTGTGAGTTTATTTAATGATAGACGTTTTTCTTTTCTGCTTTTATCCTAAAACACAGAAATGGCTAACTTGAGAAGGAGTTGATTATTTGCAGCAAGGCCAACTCTGAAATCTGGATGATGTCAGGAAAACGGGAGTTACTGTTTAAAAAGTTTGCAACAGTCTCAAATCTTTGCCTCAGAGAAAGGCAAAGGAGTCACAGCTAAGGTAAATGTCGCACTGAATTGAAGGATGGTCCTAAAGACACCCCCCCCCCCAATAAAATGTTATACAGAATATTAAAAGAGGCAGAATAAATATATTCTCTAAAAGGAGAAAAATCTCTTTAACAAAAGAAGCAAGCAGCCCCAGTCTTTCTGTTACAGGGAAACAGCTTCGAGAAGGCGTCTGGAGAGGCCGCTAGACTTTATGGACACAATTTGTAAACAGTGTGTACGGATGCAGAAGTGCGCATGCTATCCTTGCCCCCAAAGTCCTGAATGTATGAAAGGAAAGCATGCTAGAGAAGAGAAGAGAACATTATATATTGGCCAAGTGTGATTGGACACAAGGAATTTGTCTCTGGTGCATTAAGAATAGGGTAGGTAGGGTAGGCTAGAAGAGAAGAGAAAAAAGAAGAAAAGAAAAGATTCTTTATTGGCAAAGTGTGGTACATAAGTTTTGTGTACATGCAAACAAAAAAGATAAGTGTGTGTTCAAAAAACAAAGATATAAGGCACCAATAAGAGATGGTAATAGGAAAGAGGAGAAGGATAATAGTAATACATGGGTAAATATCCTTAGGCAGTGCTGTGGGAATTGTTTAACAGAGTGATGATGGCATGAGGAAAAAAAACTGTCCTTGTGTCTAATTGTTTTGGCATGCAATGCCCTATGGTGGTAATCTGAGAGGAATTCAAACAGTTTATGTTCAGGATATGAGGGGTCTGTAGCAGGGGTGCGATTCAAATTTTTTAACAACCAGTTCTGTGGGCGTGGCTTAGTTGGTGGGCTTGGCTTGGTGGCCATGTGACTGGGTGGGCGTGGCTTGGTGGTCATGTTATTGGCTTGGTGTGGCCAACTCAATATCACTCACATCGAGGCACGCATCTCCTCACCTGGCCTCTCATGACTATGGGGATGCTGCAACAGTCGTTAGTGTGAAAAATGGTCATAAGTCACTTTTTTCAGTGCCATTGTAACTTTGAATGGTCACTCCACACAAGCAAAGTACCAGCAAAGGAAGGGGGAAAAACTCCAGAGAAGTTCCTTAGACAGGAAGTCTAGGCCTGCCAAGAATGTAATAAGGGTTAACGGAGAGGCAGTTTCTGTAAGCAACACCAGAATGTTTCCTTCCCGCCTTCCTTACAGGATTAGGCCAGTAATTTCTTCTAACAACTGGTTCTCCGAACTGCTTAGAATGTTAAACCAACAGTTCAAGGGAATAGGTGTGAACTGGTAGAATCCCGCCCCTGGTCTGTAGATATTTTCTCAGCCCTCTTTCTGGTTCATGTAGTATATAGGTCCTCAATGGAAGGCAAGCTGATTACAGTTGTTTTTTCTGCTGTCCTAATTATCTGTTGAATTTTGGGAAATTTGCTAAGGCATGGACATGGAGTGCTGCATCAGCCCAAAGAGAACCAAGTTTAATTGCCAGATTATAAATGGTTTGAATCCAGCTGTTGACAGCATAGGTAGTCCTTGACTTACAACCATCTGTTTAATGACCGTTCAAAGATACCCCAACAATATGAACCACAAGTAGTTCAGGTAAAGCGGAAAAATATTTTATTAAGGCAGGATGGTATAGGAGCAAAAGTTACATTTGGTATATGTGATGTGTGAGAATGCAACAATCAAACAATAAAAGATGTGAGAAAAAATACCCTCACAACTACCATCTCCTCTTTTCTTGTCCTGGTTTGTTTCTTTTAACACTTGCAACACACGAAGACTTTAGAATGCAGCCCTGTTATTTGATTGATGGTCCTTGAAAGGGCTAGCTTTTGCATTTCAAAGGAAATGGTTAGGCTCAAAGCAAAAACATAGTTTTCCTAAAGTTCAGGAGGAGGCCTGGTTAGATGCCTTGCTAAAATGCTAATATCATCTTTATTGAAATGCTAATAATGAAGTTTAAAATTTGATAACTGCTGAGATGCTGAAATAGAAATTTTGAAGAAGGCTGTTGCAAATTACTTTCTATCAATACCAAAACAAGAACATGGAAGCATCCACCAAGCCACCAGAGCTTCACTTGAAGGAATCTCATTTTTTTCAGATGCATAGAGCATTCTAGCTTAGAAATGCAAATTTTCCTTCCAGGAAAGAAAAATTTGGGTGCAAAATCAGCTTGCTCTTATAGTTTTGAGTGCAGTACACAGAGAGAGGGAGCTCCCCATCAACAGGAGCCAAAATGAGTCAACCCAAAGATAACTTTCTCAAAAGGCAACTGGACTTTGTTTTGCCTTGAAAATATTTCGCTTTTTCAGTTCTGACTGAAGAACCAAAGAAGCTTCTTGGATGAGAAGCAAAATGCCTTCAAGGAAAAACAAAGTCCAGTTGCCTTCTGAAAAACTTTGCAAGTTAGAAAATCAAAACAACAGCAAAAGAATCGTGCCATCTACCCTTTTGCTTTGCACTATTTAATTCTTAAATTTTAACTTTTTCTTTTTAAATCATTTTTAAGCCACCCAGAGTTGCTCCAACAGTGAGATGGGTGGCACAGAAATTTAATAAATAAAATTCCAATTTAAACCCTGGGGCTGATTCATCTCATTTAGACCTCAGCTAAATGATGATCACATACACAATTTCCCTGTGGGCTTCTGGAAGGTTATTAGTGCTTGTTTTGACTTCATTTTAAATAGGTATCTAGCAGCAAATAATCCTAAAGGTTTCATTATATAGATGCCACAGAGAATGGGGAGAAAAGATACTCCCCGGAGAAAAAAGCAGTTTTTTTCCCTGTATTTTCAAAGGATTTCTCAGACTATTAGTTATGTTAGTACGCTTAGAGAGGCATCCATGCCATAAATCAGTGGCATGAGATAATTACTGTTTCTTCCAATTGAACTGTCAGCAAGGAGCTGAAAGACTAATCAGGAGTTCTGGAAAACCTATTTTAGGCCTGTTTGCAGTATAGAAATAGAAATTTGCCGGTGGGCAACACATTTTCTTGTGAAAGAACTCCCCAGTTGCTTTCTAGTGGAGAAGAGCCCTTAATCTGAGGGATTTCTTTATTACATGTGCATTTTTTTTTTTTGGCAAGCTGCACCAGCCAAGTCTCAACAGATGCCAGCCTTTTGTATTACAGCAGGGCATGACGGATTAGTATCGGTATTATTGGCAGTTTTACTACCCCGCCGGCTATCGATAGCGTGAAAAAGGAATGTATGAAAGGCCGCCTGACCGGCCGTGTGACTTTTAGGAAGGCCTCAAAAGGCCCGTATTCCCATAGCAACAGTTGAGCCAACGAACGGGGCCAATAGGAAACGAGGTCTCGCGGACAGTCTTGAACGCTTTAAAAGACGTTGAGAAGGGAAGGGGGGGGGAAGAAGAGGGGGGCAACCGCCCCCCCCCCCCCCCCCCCCTCCGCTCACGTCACGCGACAACAAGAAGTCCGGGTTATATTCGGGAAGAGCCAACCCAAAGCTGAAGAAATAAAGAAAGGCGGGCTCTATAAGGCAAGCCCCGCCAATCGCCGCGAGGAGCGGCGCCGTTCAATAAAAGCTCCGAGGTGATCGTTTCCCCCCCCCTCCCCCAATGGGAAGTTGGGACGCGGGGAAAAAGGAACGTCGGGGCGGCCCTATCAGAGCGCGGCGGAGGTTGGCCTCCCCTCCCGCGCGGAGCCAATGGCGACGCGGCCAGCGAACAAAAGGCGCTCTCCCCAAGCGCCCCGCCCCCTTCCCTCCTTTTTTCGGAACCATTTCAGATGACGCAGCGGTTGAAGCCGGAGGACAGAAGGCGTTCGCGAGCCGCAGGAGTCGTCGCCGCCGCCATTTTGTGCGTGCGTTTCTGAGGGCGGAAAAAAAAACCAAAAACGAGGCGGTTGATCGAGCCAAACGGCGGCTGAGGCGAAGGAGGCGGCTGTGGACAACGACGACGACGACCTGAGAAGGATTTGGGGGAAAAAAAAAAAGAACGGGGAAACGTCTCGAAGCGGAGGATGAGCTAGAAGATAGCCGTGTGGGAGCAGCAGCAGCAGCGGCGGCGGTCGCTACCACCACCACATCGGCGAAGGAAAAAAAAAAAAAAGGCTTTCCTGGCCTGCCTTCCTCAGCTGGGGTGGTGGGGGGGGAATCCCGCGGCCGATTAGGCCCAAGGCGGTTTTGTGTGTGAGTGTGTGTGTGAGTGTAGAAAGAATGTCGGGCGGCGGCGCCGCGACGGCGTCGGAAGGGGCCGCCATCGGTGGCGGCGGCGGCGGCAGCGGCACCACCACCGGTGGCGGCAACAGCGAAGACGCCTGCCGCGACTACCAGTCGTCGCTGGATGACCTGACGTTCAACAGCAAGCCGCACATCAACATGCTGACCATCCTGGCCGAGGAGAACGTGCCCTTCGCCAAGGACATCGTCTCGCTGATCGAGGCGCAAATCGCCAAGGTTTTTATAATACTCTACGCCGAATACGCTCTCTCTATTTAAAACCTCCCCCCACCCCCACCCCGTCTCCTCCCTTCCCATCTCTAGGGCAGCAGGTCTTTCTCCTTCTCTTCTCCCCCCCCCCTCTTTTTTTTTTCTTCTATCTTCCTCCATCTTCCTGTTTGTTTTTGAGTCATAGGATTAGTGGTGGTGGGGAGACGGACAGAGGCCCCCGCCTATGTGATTGTTGTGTGCGTGAGCGGGATTCAGAGAAAAGGTCACACCTCAAAAGGGGAAAGAATATAGCAGGCTGGAGGGGTTTGTGTGTGTCTCATATGAGGTCAGGATTGAGGCCTTAGGATAGAGCCCATTATAGGTACCCCCGCCCCCCCCAAAAAAAACAGTTATACAGGTAGTCCTCGACTTACAACACTTCGTTTATTGACTCTTCAAGCTGACAACAGCACTGAGGGGGCCAAAGTGACTTGTGACCCTTTTCTCCACACTTTGACGGCCATTGCAACATCCCCATGCGGCCACCATCATTTGGGACGCTGGGCAAGTGGTTCATCCTTACGACCAGAATCACGTGATTTGCGACCTCCTGTCGGTGGGAAAAGCCAGTTTGACTTAACCAGGTTACCAATTTACCAACAGTGATTCATGCTGGGCAACTGCTGCGGCAAGAAAGATGGTGAAATGGGGGCAGAAGTTCACTTGACCGAGATGTCTAGCTTAGCAATGGAAATGTTGTGGTTGTAAGTCAGAGGACTATATTTTGGAAGGAGAGGACCCTAGTTAAAAAGATTGACTCAGTCTTCCATCCTCCCGAGGTGGGTAAAATGAGGAGCCAGATTGTTAGGGGCGATATTGGCTGACTAAACAGCTTAGAGAGGGCTAAAAAGCACTTTGAAGTGGTATATAAGTCTGAGGGTTATTGCTATTAAGCGGAGGAGGGATAGAAAAGAGGAAGTCCTATGGAGGTGAAAGGGGGAAATTGATAGTTTTGTTAGGAATGTCACATGGGGGAGGCACACATTTTCCCAGACATGTCTGAGAAAGAAATGCTACATCAAAGTAGGTCAAGTTAATTGAGAAAGAGTGAAGCCCAAGTCATATAGATGAGACATTTTTCAGACAGACATGGGTGGAAGGGAGGGGGGGTGGGGAGGGGGGGGTCGAGTATAATCAGGAGCGCTGTAGATGGTCAAGCGTAAGAGGGGGGCATGCAGGCAATTTGAAAGTCATTCCAGATGCTCTGGGAACAGCTGGGGGGGAAGAAAATCGAGCTGCCATCCACCCTCACGCATGGCAGTGCAGCACATGCAGCTGTGTCGCGGACAGATAAACCTGTCCTAACGGCTTGCTTTCAGATAACTTTCTGGAATACAATTTAGATAGAAGGGAGGTAAAGGCAATGAATTATTTTTTTTAAAAAAAAGTTATTCTATTAAAAATGGACAGAACAATGTAGTGGGAGTAATTTTCAGATTAAAAAAACGGAATGGAGAATGGTAGCACGAGCAAAGCTAAAGTCGAAAACGAGACTAGGCCATAGGTGGTAGGGGAAAAAACTCACTTATGATTAGATTAAGGAATGATCATGGAATTATTCCTTTCGATGAAATAATTCCAAGGAAGAGGTAAATCTGCCCAGTTCAGGAAAGGAACTGGTTTTTCCTTCCCTGAATTTTCTGAGGGATTTTTAAGCCTGCATAAATTGGATATACAACATGGCCGCCTGGCTGAGTCTATGCAGCAGTTACTGTGCTCCAAACATGCAGTTTTAAGTCTCTTACCTTACGTATGGCTAATTAGCTTGGTTAAATATTTTTAAAAGGATAAAATCATCTCAGGGACAGCTAGCCTTAATACGTAAGATCCAAAAAGGGAGTTTGGTTAAGAGGAGTGGAATTTCATTATTTTCTGTAGAATAAATTTCTATAGGTGAAGGAGGATATTTATGCTGCTGGAATGTTTTTAGTAACAAATGCATGACGGGCTAAGGGTGTGTGTGTGTCTACATGTGTATGCCTGATCCATTCCTTGTTAGAGCAGCAGGTTCATTAAGGCATGGAAATAAATGTTCAGCCCTGCCTGCAGGAACCACAGCAGCCTGTTTAATCCCAACATGGCGCCCGAGAAGCATATGATGCAAAAAGAAAGTCTAGGGTTCATATCGACTCAGAAATTTTCTGATAAAAGTTATCCTTATGGTGCAGTTATCTTTTTTTTTTCTTCCTGCAGTAGTTTGGTCATTTAAGTAGCAGAAGGGTAGCATAACTCCATTACAATTGAACATTTCTCCTGTTTCTTCTTCCTCACCCATTTTTCCTCAGCTTCTGCCAGTATGTTTTATTTTGCTAATTTAATCTGGGATATTAAGTTATAATAGTATGGAAATGCAGGATAAAGGGCAATTGTTTACAGTGCAGATTGGTTAGTTTCAGTTCTCTAGAAATATTCTCTATTTACTTTTAATGTTTTGATCTCTCCAGAAGTTCATAACACAGAAATTCCAGTTCTGTTATTTGGCTTTTGGGGTAATGGGGATGGTTACATAGATATCCCCTTGAGTGTATTTAAAAATACCTAAAACCTGTATTTTTAATTGGATTTGCATAGCTGTCTTTAGTGACCAGGATGAAACAGATTTGAGTTCTCTGAAAACCACTTTTGAAAGAAAATATTGTCTGGAGACAATTTCTATTTAGTGTAATGCAGAGTGGTTTGCCTACCTTTTTAATAAATGATTTTGAAATGTGTGTGGTATTAAAAATGTAAATAAAATATATAAAATATGTATTTGTCTTTTTATTTACCGGATGTAGTGCAGAATCTGTTATTAAAGTGCTAACTTTTCTGTGGTGTGGTTTACAGGAAAAAAAAGTCTGAGGAAAGTTCAATTTTTAGGGAAATAAGAAAAACACAGATCCACATATATTCAACACCCAATTCATTTGATGTTTGAAGGAGTGCACCAAGCATTCTGTTGAGAACTCTGGACATGGTTTTTCTAGAAATAAGCTTTTTAAAATTTTGTCTCCACTTTCTTGGTGATTTTGAGTTATCTTTCTCACCTTCCACAACTTCTTGAAAATCTGACTTGGGGTTTGCCTCAGCTTGGGTGGTTCTCCAGTATTTCACAATGCATTTCTGTTCATGAATTAACCATTGCAATTGTAAATCCTGGCTCTCAGAACGAGGCATTCCACTCATTTAAAGCTGGGATTGCTTTCCAATATCTAAAAACTGATTCTAAGACAAATTTGCCTCCTTGTTTCATAATTTCACACGTAGTTTTCACAGCTTTGTGAATACAACAGGACCTTTTCTATCTAATCCTTGAAATATTTTTATAGCTTAAAAGGGAAGTACACACATACTTTTTTTGGGAATAAGATTTCAAAGGCTAGCTATATTTTTGACAGCTATTCTTCACAATTTGCAGATGGGGTTTAAGAGCAGAGCACTGAAATGTTCAAGAGGCTTAATACTTTGCAAGCCCTGTTGTAACAAAATCCAAATTCAATCTTAACATTTTGCAGATTGCACCTGGTAAATTATTTTCAAGTCCAAATATTAGGGAATTGATAATTGGCCAGTACTGATATTCATGCCATACCCATTTGGGCATTCCTTTCTCTACATTTAACTGTTCCCTAAATGCTGTCCATAAAAGCCATGTATGTGTGTGTGGTTAAAGAGTTGCTGATCTCCTTCCCTCTTGAGCAGATTTCAAACAAATGTTTGATGTAAGGGTTTGAATAACTTGTTTTGAGGTGGGGGGAACCCTACACATTTTAAAGTGAAGAAAAGATGTGGTTTACATTTTTCAAGATTTGAAAAATGCCTTTGTGTTTGCATCTTCTATAAATATCTTCACAATTTGAACTGTGTTAAAGGGAAAGACACTAGTTACAAGAAAAAGGCCCTTTCTCCAAGGATAGCCAAATATATTTGAGCAGTGGAATTTTGGCAATAAATGCAGACACTGTTAGCTGCTTAATGTTAAACTGCCTGCAAATTTTGAAAATCGATGGGTGTTAAATGGGAATTAAACTATTCTTGTAATGTGTGTGAGAAACAATTATCCTCAACAAGTTTATACATGCTGATGCTTTTTGGACATTTGTGGCCCTTTGAGACATTAACACTCATTTTGAACAGAAACTGGAAGGCTTCCACTTTCTTTGGACATTCATTTTCAACAACAGTTCGTACTACATGAACTCCGGGCGTGCCTTATATACAGAGGGGAAAAAAATCCATCTTGACTCCCTGGCCATTGAGGAGTGACCAGACATTGAAGATTGTCTTCTGTGCCAGTCTTTGGTTCCAGTTATTTATCAGTGTGTCTGTTCAACAACATAACTCCATTGTGGATTTATATTTTTTCGGTTCCAGCTTGCATATAATTTTGAGTGTCTGATTGCCAATTCTTCAACTGTAGAGTTGGTATTACTTGCTTTTGGATGACAGCAAGTGAAGCATGGCTCACCTAACAACACTGGTATTCAACTTTCTGTCCACTGAGAATTCTCCCCTTCATTTTACGAGATCTAGTTAATTGATCCATGTCCCATTTTATAGAGATCCCAACAGAAACTACTGTGTGTTCCCTCAAAGTATAATCCAATAGAATGTGAGGTGGCTCATAAAGACCCCAGTAGTTAATTTTGCATAATGGGCCAGTACTTTCTGCAACTCACAATCCCCTTAAAAGAAAACCCAACCTACCAAATAATAGCTGCACTGGTATCTATTGATTCTTTTAATCGCTAGTTCTAAAATTAGTAAATTCTATTTTTTTGTTCAGATTTGTTACCTACCAGAGGTATGGTGATGTGGGGTTGGTAATTCCTTCATTTAAAAAGATATTTTTTTGTTACAACTAAATGTCTCAGTTTTCTTCTTATTACTCCAGGCTCCTTCTAATGAGAAACTTCCTGTTATGTACCTAATGGACTCCATTGTCAAGAATGTTGGACGAGAATATCTTGCTGCGTTTACTAAAAACCTAGTTTCAACATTTGTTAATGTGTTTGAAAAGGTATATATAAATGTTTCTCTAAAGCTTTAAAATTGCTGTTGTATAAATAAAGACATGGCACATTGTCTTGGGTTTTTTTTTTGCAGTTTTACGGGTGGAACATAAAGGATGTATCCTCTGTAAGAAAATTTGCATTAGAGAACAACTAAATGCAATCATGATGTGTTATGCTTTCCGTGAGTCACTCAGAAGGGACAGTAAAATGCAGCTCATTAGATTTTTATGTGTGTTTTTAGTTTTACAGAAGAATGAGTAACCAAGTGTATGCATCCTCTTATTTGTGTTAATTATACAATAATTTAGGGTTTTACTTATTTTGAGCCTGCTTACCAGGATCTATAAAGCCTTACTTTGATCACCTTTTCTCTCCAATCTCCAGCCATTTCAATTTTGCATTTGTAACAATTTATCATGGACAGTATTTTTAGCATTAGTTTGCTTGATAAATTGTAAAGATAACTACCAAAGGCAGAATTTTCCTTTACAAATGTGCATTGCTGTGAATGTTAAAGGAAATTGAAATAACATTTTCTATTTCAGTGCGGTTTGGTTGAAAGAGACTAAAATTATTGAGTTGCTCAAACATTAAATCAGTTTAATCGTAAAACCAGTTAAATTTTGCCTTGCCAACTTTCAGAATAAACAGCAATCACATTTCTGTGTGACTGTATAAAGACTTAGGCAATGGAAAAGATTTCACTTTTTGATTGAGCTTTTCAGAGTTGGGATTTTTTTTGCATATTGACATATAAAAAAAGATTTGCCTTAAGTGGAGTAGTGCAGCTTCTTCAACCTGGTGCCCTTCAAATGCATTGAACAACAATGTCCTTCATGCAACTCAGCAGTGGACATGTTGTCTCTGGATAATGGGAATTCAACATCCAGAAAAAAACCTAAGGAATTGATGAATGTGCATGTGTTTGGTTTTTGTTGCTGGAATATACTTTAATAATAAAAATAAGATTTTATCCATTAATGCTGAGAATTAGCTCGTGAAATATGTCTAGTTCCAGTTGGTAGTGGATACATTCTAGTAATAAAATAAAATATAACTGCTATACCACTCTAAGTCATATGTGGAAGATGAAAGAGACACCTGACTGCTCAAATCTTTGTTGTACTGTCTGCAGATTAGTGCATCAACAGAGCGCAGTACTTGTTTCAGTTGTGCCCATTTGAATTCTCCACTTTTTACTGGAACTTGCGTACACGAATAGGGTATAACCCTAGAAAACTTATGTGATCTTGAATTTTAGAAAGATTGATAACATGTTATGTGGACTTAACAAGCCATAGAATTGTTCTATTGTTCTTAGGTGGATGAAAATACTAGGAAAAGTTTATTTAAATTGCGTTCCACGTGGGATGAAATTTTTCCTCTGAAGATTCTCTATGCTCTCGATGTTCGGGTGAATTCAGTTGACCCTGCTTGGCCTGTTAAGCCGTTACCCCCTAATGTGAATACTTCTAGCATCCACGTGAATCCTAAGTTTTTAAGTAAATCGGTAAGTTGCTGAAACTAATGTTAAAGTGTTTTTAACTGTGGCTTGACTTTTGCACACCATAAACTGATATTTAACAGTTAAGGCAAAGAACTATCACAGTGCCCCTTTTTATATTGTATGATATGCCCAATACACATTCTGATTTATTTGTATAAATAAACAAAATTACAAAACTGAATAATGGCCGGTTATTTTCCTTCTTCCTAAGTAAGAATCATGTATTTTACCATTTTCTCGGTAGCCTGAGGAACCTGCTGCACCTAGCTCTACAGTCTGTTCCCTTCCTGTGTCCTGTTCTGCTGTGTCCTCTACTCCAATTGTTCCTGAAATACAAAAGAACTTAACGCAAGAGCAGCTAATAAGGCAACAGCTGCTGGCAAAACAAAAACAGTTGTTAGAACTTCAACAGAAGAAATTAGAACTTGAATTAGAACAGACAAAAGCACAGCTGGTGAGTAAGATGACTATGGCGGCTCTGATGTTTCAGGAATGGATTTTAAAAATTATCTTATTTTTTGGTTCCTCATAAAGACAGTTAAGCCTCCTGGTCCTTGCAACCTATTCTTTTTTTTAAAACTACAAGAACTTCCAGTAAAATGTATTTTTTTCCTATTGATCAATCATTGCTATACTGCAGATAACTATGTCTTTCCAACATGTTAATGTGGACAAAGGTCAGAATGTATAACTCACAGATAAAATGTCTGCTTATTGGGAAAGCAATGTGTTCTTGTACATATCACACTGCATATGTAAATTGCACTTCAGCATCTTCCACAATCAGTGAAGCCCAGTGCTTTAGATGGGATCATTGCTGTTCACCTTGTCAATGGAAATAGTAGATTTGAACTGCAAGTTTAGCATGACAGAGGCCGACTATGAGGAATGTAAATTGTATTAGAAAAGAAACACAAGGCAGAATCTTGGTATATTTTTCTTCCTAAATAAAAAAAAAACTATTAACATGATTTATACTGTGCTGTTTGAGATTTTGAATAATTTTCATATTATATCATATGCTACATTTACCCTAAAGGAGACCTTATAATTTGAAGAAAGCGTCATGATATTGGTACTTCAGTACTCATTGTTAATTGGTTCTGGGAGGTGTGATGAGTACCAAACAAGATTTTTTTCCATAAGGAATCATGTAGTGCGTCACAAGGTAGCCGACAATGACAATTGTAGCTTGTACATTGAATACCAAACAAATTGTGAATACCAGGACAATTTTTTTGCATCAAAATGCGTTGCGTTCCAAATTTGATAAGTTTCAAAAGCAGTTGAGTACCAAGGTACCACTGTTCTGGTTTCAGATGTGTGATCTTTTTATTATCATTACTGAAATACTAGCTATAATATGTACTTAAGTCGTTTGCCACAACTAGATATTGAAAATATTTTAATACATTTTAATATTCTGACAGGTATGAAAAGAAAATTGACCCAAAACATGTTTATTGTGGTATTTACATTATAATACTGGAATTGGTTGATAACATGGAAGTAATTTCTTTATGCAACTCAAATTGTTTTACACATACTCCTCACTTAATGAGCAGACTTGAGACAGTCTGTTCCATTGCTAAGCAGTGTGGTCATTAAGTGAGACATCACGTGACTACAACTTGCAAATCTTACTGCTACCTTCTCCATTGACTCTGCTTTTATCAGAAGCCAGCAGTGAAATGTGCAAATGGGGATCTTGTGACTACAGATCACTCTGATGGCTGTACACACCTGCCACTTGGAAAAGATCTCAATTTTGATCCATGTGGCGATGGGGATACTGCAACAGTCATAAATGAAAGAATCAATCATAAAATTTCTTCTTCAGCACTATCATAACTTAGAAGTGTTGGTACTTGTGTAGTTTATTAAGCAAAAACATGTATATTGTTGAACAGCTACGAGAAATAAAGTGGTGCTTGTGTCTAAAATATTTTCCCCCTACCTCCTTATTTCAGGCTGTTTCCCTCAGTGTTCAGCAAAGTGGATCTAATCTGGGCCAAGCACCTTTAAAACAACATGTGCCACAGCCACCTCACATGCCAGTTAAAGCACCCCATCCAGTTTGTCTGCCACCAGAGAAAAACCGTTTGTCTCCACTCCACGATGCCAAAACAGCCAATAGAGATCCTCGTCTCAATAGAACAAGTCAGCATTCATCTCATTTGAAAGATCAGACCCATAGGAAAGACTTCCTGGTGAATGCAGTTAGTCAGCCTGACCCGAAGACTAGCAAAACTCCACAGAGTGAAAAGCAAAATGCCACAAAGCCAGAAAAATTAAAACAGAATGAGAAACTGCCGAAGAAAGAGTTTGATCAAATGGATGCAAAGTTGAAATCGCCTTCTCCTTTGCAAAATAAGCTGCTTCACCCTAAAGAAGCCAGGAACCAAGAATGTGAGAATCCCAGGGTGGCTGAAATCAACAAGAGAGACCCCAGATTGAAAAAACATATTCTAGAGAAACCAGATGGCAAAGATGATGACATCAAAGAAAAAAGAAGGTGCATGGAGAGGAAAGACAAAGAGGAACATAGATCAGTTGGTGGTAGAAATAAAGTAATTAACGGCATTGTACAAAAGCAAGATCCCAATACAGAAGAGTCAGAGAAACCGAGTGGAAAGGCAGGAAGGTCAAGTACTAGGAAACGGTCACGTTCCCCTAGATCTCGATCACCATCTTCACATTCTCCCAAACGAAGAGAAAGAAGGTCTCCTAAAAGAAGGCTTAGGAGCCTCTCCCCAACCGGATCTAAGATCGGGAAACCACGACAGTCTGGGCCCAAACAGTCTCACCTGGAGGATTTTGGGTCAGGAGCACGGGATGACAGAAGCTCGAACAAGAGGAATATCAAGCAGGAAGTGAGAGATTCTAGGAGGCCGAAGAAAATCCACGAAGACCGACCCCAAGAAGGAATGAATCAACATTCTTCCAAGTCAAATTCAGAACCCAAAGAAAATGTGGAGAATTGGCAAGGTTCCAAGTCAAGCAAAAGGTGGAAATCTGGCTGGGAGGAAAATAAAAAGTAGGTTAAATGTTTTATGAGCCGCAATTGTTTATCGCTTAGGTGCAAATCTAAAATTACTGCTGAAACGAATTGTCTTTACAAAACAAAGTAAGGTAATTTTCAGTCGCTGTGGATGGAGACGTTATATAAAATAACATGTCATTTCTATTGCTTTCAGCCCTCAACTTACTGAAGAGCACCAAGGACTTGGAAAATCCCCTCATCAGAGGCACAGGGATACTTGGGCAAGTAATAAAGGAGCTCCTTCACCTCGCACCCCGAAACAGCAACATCGGTTAAGTGTAGATGCTAATTTGCAGATACCCAAAGAACTGACCCAGGCAAACAAGAGAGAGATCCTTAAGAAGGTAATATGTAAATTTGTTCTTGCTGATTTACTTTAAAAAAAAAAAAAGCGTTGAGGATTAACTTATTTTCTTCTTCTTCGACTCACAGGCAAGCGAACGTCTCACATCTGGCGAAATAACACAGGATGAGTTCCTGGTTCTGTGTCATAAGATTCGCCAACTTTTCCAGTATCAGGAAGGAAAGCATAGATGCGAGTGGGATAATACCCCAGGTGAAAAGGGGATTTCCAAAAAGAAGCCTTTATTATCTGAATCGGATTTAATATACCATGAACACAAAGCTAAGCTAAAACGAACGCAAGTTCAACATTCATTTCCAAGAATCAATATGATGGATCCTGAAGAAATATTAGAGTATCATTTACCTGATGGATTATTTTCTGCAATGGACTGTGATCAAACAAAAAACAAATGTAGTGCTCAGTTTGGCGAAAGATCAAGACGACATTCTCCTGTTAGTGGCAGCAGACCATACTCTGATAATTCTCCACATGATGTGAGGAGAAGACACGATGAGCCAAGTGCTTCGAAAGGTATAAAAAAATGTTTATATTAGCGAAGCAAAATCAATACGTGTTTCTGTACATGATTGAGCTACGTAACAGAAATGTTTGATTTTTTTTTTTTTCATGGAGATATGCGGGACCTTTACGTCACGGGTTTGGGGAATAAAATTTGTAATTTTAGTCTATTTTTCTTAAAGGTCTTCGGGAAGAGCAGAGGATCAATGACATTTTCAAGCGAGCAAGATACGAAGAGACGGAGAAACCGTTCACTGACCTTCCAGGATCACGATTTGGGGCCTCCGATGGGAAGCAAAGGTTTAGTTCTTTGATTGAGGACAGAGCTCATTTTGAAGGTTCCCCTCGACATCCTGGCATAAGGGCAAGTGGAGACGGACAAGCAGTCCATTTTGAAGGGCCAGCTAATGCCGCTCCTCGAATTGAAGGGCCACAAGCACAGACTAATCTAAGGTTTGAAGGATCCCTAGGTCAGCCGGCTTCTCCGTTTGATGGGCCCCAAGGACAGTCTGGAGGAAAAGGTTCTCACATGTTTGATGGGCCACCAGCACAGCTTGCGGGTGGTCCCTTAAGGTTTGATGGACCCTCGGGGCAAGTTAGTACAGGAAGTGCTATACGGTTTGAGGGTCCGATAGGACAGCCAGGGGGAGGTTTACGATTTGAGGGGCCTTTGGGCCAATCTGTGGGTGGAATGAGATTTGAAGGGGCCCACGGTCAACCTTCAGGAGGAATGAGGTTTGAGGGGCCTCACGGCCTTGCAACACCTGGTATTAGGTTCGAGGGACCTCACGGCCAGCCTTCTGCTGGAATGAGGTTTGAAGGTATGCATGATCAGCCATCAAATAATATAAGATTTGATGGTCAGCCTTCAGGTGGGTTGAGGTTTGAAGGGCCTCATGGCCAACCTTCAAATGCCATAAGATTTGAAGGACCTCATGACCGGCCAGTGGGACCTCATGGTCCACCAGGAAATGGATTGAGATTTGAGGGGCCACATGGACAGCCTGTAGGACCTCATGGCCAACAAGGATCTGGTCTAAGATTAGAAGCCCCGCTCATGCAACCGGTGGGGTCCCTCGGGCAACCAGGAAGTAATATGCCATTTGATACGCCACACGGACAGCCCATTGGTCCACACGTGCAGCCTGCGAGCGGTCTGAGATTTGAGGGCCCTCATGGGCAGCCTGTAGGGCCCCACGGTCAGCCCCTTGGTTCTAGGTTTGAGGGGCCTCACAATCCACCTCTGGGGCCACATGGACAGCTGGGGATTTCTCCCAGGTTTGAGGCACCTTCAGTTCAGGCTGGAGGTGGACTTAGATTTGAAGGACCTATTAACCAGACAAGGTTTGATGGCTGTCCGTCAAGATTTGATGGTCAGCCTGGCCAGCCATCCATTTTACAAAGACTGGATGGATTGCATGTACAGCCTGGTTCAAGGTTTGAAATTGGGCCTGCTCAAACACCACCTCGATTCGATGGCCCACCTGGTCAGCAGGTCCAACCTCGGTTTGACACAATACTTCAGCGGTTTGACGATCCCCAACACCCGGCAACGCGATACGACCTCCTCCTTGGTCATCAGGGCCCAAGAATTGAAAGCGTAGCTAACCATCCTGGCTCAAGATTAGAGACGGCACCATATGGACAAACCGCCCCTTACAACGAAGCTCCCAACCAGCCACCTTATAATGGGGCATCACAAGGACTGCAGTTCCAGAGACCTGACCAAATGTTTGATAACCCCCAAGGACCAAACTTCAATGCCCCACCTGTTTCTGGGGCACAGCACTTTCCCAATGCAATGAACAGGGCCCCAGGACCTTTTTATGACGACAAGAATCTTCAGGGCCCTCAGTTCAGAAATTTTAATAATATGACAGTTGGAAACGTTCAGCCACCACAGCAGGTAAGAGTCTTACAGTATTTCTGTTGTACTGTTCTTCAGAAACCTCGTCTGTTTGTATCTTCAGTTGCAGCAAATTATTTTTTATTAAGATTGATTTGTGTGTATGTGTATGTGTGTGTGTGCATATGCCTTTGACTAGCAATTGCCTGGACAAATCCCTGCAGTTTTCTTGACAAGATTTTGGGCTTATCATTGCCTCCTTCCTGGGGTTGAGGGGGAGTGACCAGCCCAGAGTCACCCAGCCAGCTTTGTGGCCAAACTGGGACTAGAACTCACGATTTCCTG
This sequence comes from Pseudonaja textilis, assembly GCF_900518735.1. The sequence continues at coordinate 2,686,385 of NW_020769341.1, forward strand.
GTTTCTAGCCTTAAGGCTTAATCACGACACCAAACTGGCCCTGGATTAAGAAATACTTAACATCTACAAAACCTTAACATAGTATAATTAAGTGAATCACAAATTGTCATTGAAGTTGATCGATGCCCTGAGAAGTTCTGAATCTTCAATATTTATTTCTGACACTGTCACAATGTCTGAAATGATTTCAAGCACAACAATATTTGTATTCCGAAGCTGTTTCTTTGCATTGGTTAATTTCCATGCCTGCAAAATAACACCAGTAAAACTAGTGTAAGCCCCTAGATTCATACTAGCAGGTCATTTCATTGACTAAGTGAAGATTATAAATAATGACATCGGATGAAGAAAATAATGGTCATCAGTCTCCCTTTGGAAAAACCAAACCAAAATTTCCATGTTGGCGGTTAGCTTACCTGGGTGGTATAAAAGGATTTTAAGAACTGATGTTTAACATTTGATTTTATATTTATAACAATGGTTGGGGGCAATATGCTGACATTGTAAACTGTTCAGAGAGTGCTTTAAAGCAGGCATCCCCAACCCCTGGACTGCAGCCACTATTTGGTCATGGCCTGTTTAGAACCGGGCCGTAGAAGCAGTGGGTATGCACAAATGGGCTTGTGTGGTGCGCATGTACTCGCCACTTGCACAGAACCTTCCCACCCCACTGCCAGTTCTCAAAGCTGGAACGGTTGGAGACCTCTGCGGTAAAGCACCATGAGGCAGTAAGTGCTATTGCTAATGTTGCTGATTTCATTTCTTGACTTTCATTTCTTCCCCTCTAAAGTACATGACTGAAATAAAGATTCATTTATTTTTGTCCTTAGGAGGGAACAAAAAAGGCCTTTTGATCAGGGTTATGTCTTTTCACAGGTACCTGTCCTGCCAGTATCTTCTGGCCAGCCTTTCAATCAAGGGCAGCCACTATTGCCAGTCCATGCACAAAACCCTGGAGGTTTTGGTCAAAATCAGCCAGGTTAGCATTTACTTATTTTGAGGGAGGTTTTTTTTTTTTACTGAAATATTGCTTTATTCTAAACTTAACGTGGGGATATTTTGTCTACATCACGGGTGTCAAAGTTGTGGTGTCACATTGCTGTCGTGATGTTTCATGACGTTTTTCCCCTTCGCAGAGCTGGGGGTGGGCATGTGTGTGACGTATCCAGCCTGCGGGCCCCAGTTTGATACCCCTGGTCTATTTTAAACCTGAAAGATGTGTTCAGCAGTAAGGCTTGGTACAAGTGTCTGAAATTTTAATTTAATTCCGTTTGGTATCATAATGTCACTAAAGTAAAATTGGTATGTATGTTCTGCTTACAGATGTGGCCAAACTGGGACTAGAACTCACGATTTCCTGCTTTCTAGCCTTAAGCCTTAATCACTTCACCAAACTGGCCCTGGATTAAGAAATACTTAACATCTATAAAATCTTAACATAGTATATTTAAGTGAATCACAAATTGTCATTGAAGTTGATCGATGCCATGAAAATTTCTGAATCTTCAATATTTATTTCTGACACTGTCACAATGTCTGAAATAATTTCAGCACAAAAATAACTTTGTATTCCGAAGCTGTTTCTTTGCATTGGTTAATTTCCATGCCTGCAAAATTACATCAGTAAAACTAGTGTAATCCCCTAGATTCATACTTGGAGGTCATTTCATTGGCTTAGTGAAGTGTGATCTGTGATAGTGAAAGGAATTTTAACTTAATTCTGAAGCTTGAAGAAAGCAGGAATAAACAGACAATGATTATAAGTTGTGGCATATGAAATGAAAAGGTAATGAATCCTTTGACTGCTGGTTATTACTGTTCAAAGTTTCATTGGACTGCAAAAGTTGAGTATAAGAGCTGGCAGAATGAAACGAGGTATTAAAAATAGCTGCATAGAATCTGATTTGAATTTTGTAGAACCTGTTTACCAAGCAGAACCAAGCCTTTTTAAACAAATTAATACCTGCCATAAAATGATTTGTAAAATTATAACTTATTTCTCCCATATCTTGAATATAACTAATACATTTGATTTTAGTACACAAACTTTACATTTTAAAATAGTTTTCAGCAATTTTTATTGTCTGATCAGAATCACATTTGTTTATAAAGATAATAAACTAAAATATACATTTGTGTTATTATTATCAGGTATGAATTGATTAAATCTATTATGGTGGAGATTTATTTAAAAACTAAGGTTTCCGGAACATCAGAAGAGGAATTTAATTTGAGTAAAAATTGGTATTCAGGAAACTACATTTTAAACTGTATGTTTAAAAATATAAATATATATTTATAAAAATCACGGTAGACGTATAAAAACTTCACCAGGGATATAATCATGTTTTATATGTCTATTTTGATAATAATAGACATAATTATTACCCCTGACTCTGAAGCTTTTTATTGTGTCCATTGTGACTTTCAGTTTTAATTTCTAGAATTGTGTTATGTAATACCATTGTAGTTTTTCAAGTTTCAAATTTAAAAGAAGGAAACCATATCTACCGATGACCTCCTTTTGGGAAGAATAAGTCCTAAGCATTTTTGAGCACATGAAACTAGTCCAGCATTTCTTTACACAACCTTCTGTAAGGTTTGTTAGATAGATTCTCAAATGCTGCTTCTGCATTTATATACGCAAGGTCATTGAATAATTGAAATGGGAAGGTGGCTAAAACAGTCCTCAAGTTCTTTTGAGAGGAGCCAAAATTAAAGATGGAGAAAGGGATAATTAATGATTTGTTTAATGTTTGACAACTACTTCAGATACTTGAATTCTAAATTGGGTTTTGGGAGTAATGTCTTATAAATGTTCACATTTGCACTCATTTCTAGGGAACATCCCACTTTCCTACCCTGATAATCATCTTGGACAGCTTGATGTGAATGAGCTATTTTCAAAACTACTCTCTACAGGAATCCTTAAATCTTTACAGCCAGATTCATCTTCATCACGTAAGTATCCTTTTGTCATTAGTATAGAATATCCTTTGTATCCTAATAAATATCCTGTCTGGTCTGGTCTGTCTATATCAATCTATTGATCTATCATCTAGCTATCTATTGTATCTATCATCTCTATCTTCTGTTTCTCTGCCTGTGTCTCTATCTTTTCTGTCTGTCTATCTCTATCTTCTGTTTGTCTGTCTTTCTGTCTATCTTTTTTGTCTGTCTGTCTATCAATCATCTAATTTAAGTCCTATCAATCTTATTCTTCTGAACCTATTGTACCAGGTAATTAATGTTTATGGCCACCATTCAGTATGAGGCATTAGAAATAACGTCATTTTCTTTTCTCCGGGCAGAAATTGACCAGTTGAAAATGGATCTATCATGTATAAGAACTTGGTTTTTAAGCCTATCAGTTGGAAATTGTGTGTATATGTCTAAATGCACAAACGTGTGTACTGTGTTTCCAACTGATATATTTTTTTACGTGTGTATAAAGAAAATTAAAGCAGGAGATAAAAATTAGATGTATTGAAAGAAATTGATCACAATCACTACCCCTGAACACTGTACTTAAGATCAATGTTGATCTTACAAATAAAGTTAATTTTTTAACAATGTTACAATTGAGGAAGCAAAGGTTATATCCCAGTATTTAAAAATACATCTCATTTATTTAGAAGTCAGTGAAGTTTCAACTCAACCACCTCCAGAGGAAGAAGAGGATGATCAAGATCAGAATGAGGATATTCCAGACCTAACTAATTTTGTGATAGAAGAACTAAAACAGTATGTGCATTTAATGGGGCGAAGAGGGGATTATATCCAGTTGTGTAGTTTAAATAAATAATTCCAAATGAATTGTAAAATTAAAAAAAAATCAGGTGCCTGACTCCGAAGAATAAAAAATTGTGGTAGCTGTGTATAAATTCAATATTTACTTTAACTACTACAATATTTGTTTAATTAAGCATTAATCATTCTAGATTAAGAGGTCCCAAGGTTTGCAGTGGATTTCTTTAACATGGTGTCTTTATATAATTAGTTTGAACTCAAAAAAGTGATAAATGCAGAGGAAGTTTATGTTCTTGCCACTGATTCCTTTTAACATCTTTCATACATGAACTAAGATACAGAAATTTATCTAGCTGTTCTTTTTTGGAAAATTACAAATAAATATTCGCATGAAAAAATATACATAAATTGAAATTCCCAAATAACCCAACTCTTAACAAGCACTTCTTATACATTTATCTTCAAAGCAGATAATATCATACATAAGTTTTTAACCTCTGTTAAGTACATTAATCCTCCATTTAGTGTGATATATGGTTTATTTCTACCATATGCCATTCTTCATGTGTTCATCACTGCATATTTGGGCAATACATACCATAATTAAAGCTTTTTAATTTTCTTTACATCAGTAAACATGCAGTAAAATTACTTTTCATATATTTTTGATTGATCTGCAGAAGATTAAAAGTCTGACTTGCACAATTCGTTGGCATCTCTTATATGTTTTCAGTTAAAATTGTGCCAATCCCTTATGCAGGCATACTTAGCAGACTATAATCTTTCTGTAGTTTAACCATCTTCTACCTTGAAAATAAAATTGGCCTGTATTTCCATGCTATAAAATATATTTGGACTTTGCAATTTTCCTTTTTGGGTAGTGGCTACAAATCAGATGCTTTCTAACTATTTCTTTAAAAAGAGTATAATTAAATTTCCAAAAATAAAAGGCTAAAATAAAAAAAAGTATAACAAAAGAGTGGAACAACAGGGAAAGTTTAAAGCTTAAAAAGTAACATCAAAAACAAACAGCAAAATAGGGAAATAAATAAGTAACAAAGTTGCTTCCAACTCTCTTCAGGATTGATACAATTACATAATAAAATACACTCGTTGTTTAGTTTAACAAAAGAACAAAGACAATAAAACTTAAAATGTAAGGATGTACATGCCAAACAATCAAATAATAACAGCGACAGTATGTAATGTCATAATATCAGATCTTAATTTGACATATAACCTGTATGTATATCATGTTTTAAATTGCAAAAATACACCTAATATTGCTAGATATTTCTATAATAGAATATCTATCATGGAACATCCGCTACGCTAAGTTTTCTAACTTGCCGTTTCTCTCTTGTTTTCAGACGTTACGACAGTGTTATAAACAGGCTTTACACTGGCATTCAGTGTTACTCTTGCGGAATGAGGTTTACAACTTCCCAGACAGATGTCTATGCAGACCATCTGGATTGGCACTATCGCCAGAACCGTACAGAAAAGGATGTTAGCAGGAAAGTCACTCACAGAAGATGGTACTACAGCTTAACAGTAAGTGACTGTTTATTCCCTATTGCTTGGCATAGAGAATATTTATTCCGTGTTCTTGGTTCATCTTTTCCAAAGGACTGAGGTCATAACGGTATCATCAAAATTGGTATAATACAAGGAAACTTCTAGCCTCTTACAGAGTAAGACAATAATTGGGGATCATAGACAATTTCATCAGTTAACACCAACCGGGACAGGGGAGGAAGGAAGGAAGGAAGGAAGGAAGGAAAGGGGATTATAATACAGGTAGTCCTCGGCTTCCCCGTTGGCTTTGCTTTAGAAGGTCACAAAAGATGATCACATGATCCTGGGATACTGCAACCATCATTAATATGAGTCAGTTGTCAAGTGTTCAAATTTTACACATGTGACACTGGGGATGCTGCAATGGTCGTAAGTGTGAAAAACAGCTCACTTTTCAGTGCTGTAACTTCGAATGGTCCGTGAACTGTTGTAGGTCAAGAACTACATGCAAAAAGTTAAAATAACTTGAGAATGACTTTTAGGCAGCAACAAAAAGTTATTAATATGAGATAGACTTTCCTCCATTGATAAGTTGATAAATGCGGATAATTGTCCTTGTTTATTCACAAGGCATGTTAAATCTGACAAATTTTTAGTTTGCTGTTTTCCAAGGAGATGTGATGTTTGTTTATTTCTTTAATTTATATGTTGCTCATCTCACTTTACAAAACAACTCTTTGTAATTTCTTTGTTTGAAGATGGAATATTTCTAATAATGCATACTTTTTAAAACGATGCAAGGTTTTGCCAGGTTTTCTCCAATAGATAGCATGGCTATAACTTTGAAAACCAAGAGGAAACATTAGGGTAAATTGTGTAATTCTTCAAATTTGTCTTAAATTAAGTATTCTAACTGCTATGCATTCTCGGGAGTGAGAATATTTGGTACTGGCTTTCAGTAGCATTACATCTATGACAGTTTAATGCTTCGTTAGATCACTTAAAATCATTTGCTGCTATTGTTTAATAGGTATTTGGATAGTAATCCAGCTCCTGGGCTTAACATACTTTGTCCTCTGATTGGTTTACATAAACCACAGTGTGTTCTCTTTGTAATCACTACCATACAAGTGCTCTCTGCTGGTGATGTGGTCACAGCCTCTGCCTCTAAAAATAATGCCATATAGCTTTGCCACTGTGTTTAGAAGAAAAGAATATGCAGTTGCAGCAGTTAAATTCTAAACTGAGAAGTTGAAAGCTGAGGTTTTACTGGCATTAGGGAGTCAAAGCATTTTTTCCCCCTGCATGCCTGATTTAAGCATTTTCCTAGGTGCTATGTTCCACATGGACCACGGTCTTACGTTTGCTTACAGATAATTCGTAGTAGAGCTTTCTGGCACGTAGCAACTTGCCTCTTGCCCCTTTTCAGAAGCTTCAGAAGCTTCTTCAGTTCTGACTGTATGAGGGAGAATGGAAGATTTATATTCCTTGTATTCATCTGGTCTTTAGCATTTTTCCACAATGACCACATGACTGCACAGTTTTGAGGACCAGTCAAAACTATTTTTTGGTGTCTATATAACTTTGGTTACTGGAGGAGGCTGCTTGGAGCTTATAAGATCAGAGTTGAACTGTAATAAGACTTCTAAAAGATATACTTTGGAGCTTTACAATTGATCTGTACCCCAGGAAGAGAAAGTTTAAAAAGAAGAAAGTGCTAAATGAAACAGCTTGTGTCTATTTGGATTGCTTGGTGACTTTGGGACTTTTGGAAATTATTATTTGAAAGACTAAAAACTTTTGGGTTGTTTAAAATTTTTTTCACAATGGCATTATCCGTTGAAGAATTGAAAATGGAATTTAAAAAGCTAAAAGAAGAGGAACAAGAAGGGAAAGGTTCTTCTGGAACTGTTTTTCATTTTTTAGAAATGGCAATTTCTACCTATCAGAAATTACAAGAACAAGAAGGCTGGGATGATGATGAAGAAGCCATCTTTAACGAACAAACAACTTTAGCTGGGGAAGAAAAGGGAAAGAGGGGAAAGAGAATGGAGAATTTAAGACTTAAAAAAACAACCAAAAAAGGGAAAAATAAGGTGAAAAACCAATACAATGTCAGGAAGCCACAGAAAAGAGAAATACAGAAGAGAGTGGAGATTAAGAGGGTGGAGATCAAGAGATGGTGGGTGGGTAAAAAGGCTAGATCGGAGAAGAGAGGAAGGGAAAAAGGGAAGAGAAGTTATAAAGGTTTGAAACAAGGTGTAAAGAAACAGGATTTTTTCAGAGATAATGGGTAAAAACATAATTAAAAAGATCCTGCAAAAGTACATAAGACTGTATTCTATTTGTATTTGAAACAATGTTAGAAAACTGGAACACTATAAAATATTAAAGGGAATGTAAAATGCTTAAGACTTAATGATAGAGTTTAATCTGCTATGGATTATTGTTTTAATTATATTATAAACTTATCATTTTTCTATTTTAAAATGTAGTATGTAGCTTTAGAATGTGCTAAGCAGAATCAGAACGAAAATTATATATTATTTTAACTGTTAAATTTAGGGGAAAGATATAAAGGCGTCATACTTCAATCAGTGATTACAGGAGAAATATTGTGTTAACGAGAAAAGAAAAATAGATAATTGAAACAGAACGGACAAAAGATATAAGCATAATGATTTAAATTGAGATGAAATAAATAAAATAGAATTAAGAGAGTGAAAAGAGAGGAGAAGCCATATAGAAAATATAGAATGGTAAACAAGATATGAAATGGTATATAAAGTGAGCATGAATTTGATTTATGTCTGTATGAAAAGATGTAACCCGGGACTAAGCCGCTTTCCAAAAAGAAGTTTTATGTTTTTGTGTTTTGTTTGTGTATGTTTGTTTATTGAAAATTAATAAAATTTCTTAAAAATAAAAATTTGGAAAATGAGTTAAACATTTTTCAACATTCTTCTTTAGGATTGGATAGAATTTGAAGAAATAGCCGATTTAGAGGAGCGTGCAAAGAGCCAGTTCTTTGAAAAAGTACATGAAGAAGTTGTGTTAAAAACTCAAGAAGCTGCTAAGGAGAAGGAGTTTCAGAGTGTCCCTGCGGGCCCAGCTGGAGTGGATGAGGTAGGCATTGCTCTGTTATAACTGGCTTCACGCAATTGAAGTTTTTAAGTTGGCGTAATTGTACTGCAGTCCTTAATTTGACACTTACCATTTTACTAGCACTTAGAATATATAAAAATAGATCCATGTGGGTTTGACATTTGTACGATTTTTAAAAAGGCCCACTATGAAAAATCACATACATAGATGTTTACAATATTTTACAATAAGAAAATGTACTGAATTTTTCCCCAAAATTTCTTCTTTGAAAAAATTCATTCACTGCTTGTCTTTGGACTTCACATTCTAAAACTTTGTGGTAGCAGTAATTTAGAGTCACGACCAGCATTTGGAGATGACAGTGGATTTTAAAATCGTTTCCCAAATGATATATCTTATCTATACATTAAAACTCCGGTGTCTTGTTTGTAACCTTCGGTTGAGCGAAATGATGCATTAAGCATCCATTTCTGAACCAACATACCTCAAATAGGTTAATTTACAGAATGCCAAGATGCCTTACTCTTGGGGGAACAAAATTTGGGGAAGTTGTAGCCACTTGGCACCACTGTGTTTCTGCTGCTGCTTCAGCACTGCCACGGTCAGCTGTAGTGCTTATTGTCATTTCCAACAGTCCCCGACACAGTCAGTTGCAATTGTCCTTTACATTGATTGCTCACAGCTTTCCACAAGCAAAGTCTTTGCTTCTGGGAAGCTAGCAGGGAGCATTGGCAACAGAGAAGGTTGCAAGTTGCTTGAGTAAGGCCTGTGGCAAGTTGACTGTGGCAGATTGTCCTATTCTGGGCTAGGAAGGGGGTACAAAGTGTGGGAGCTGTGGTAAAGGTCAAAAAAGGTATGGGTTATATGAGTTACGTAAGGAAATACCTTTGAAATAAGGATTCAACAGGTATGGGGTTGTTTAGTTACAGTAGTAGTAATGCCAGCCTACAAAATGTCTGCATTTGTCATGGGCCGGCTAATCTTAGGTGGAAAACGAAATTGTTTTGCTACTCATCTGAAAATATAAATGACACTTTGTAAGTATCACTATATTTAATTGCTTTCAGAGCTGTGAAATCTGCCAGGAGCAGTTTGAGCAATATTGGGATGAGGAAGAGGAGGAATGGCACTTAAAAAATGCAATTCGTGTAGAGGAAAAGGTAACATTGCATCTCTTTGTGTACGCAGTCTGCTTAAAAATGTCTATTTTGGCTTGATACGCTATTGTTATTTCTATCCATTTTAAGAATTGGTATCCTTGAAAATATTCCCTTCTAATCATGCCCATGCTGACTTCCATCCACCTACTTCGGTGAGATTTGCCACAGGTCCAAAGAAGATTGAATCAAAAAGAGTGAAATATCAGCAAAGGAAAGAATAACAGCTACGACTTCCTATTTTTATAGAAATAGTTCAGAGAGAAAGATGCCCCTTGGAGAAGGGCAGATTGTTTTGCAATATACTTTGTGTGCCCTTTTGTATATTTATAAACTAAGACCGGCCTGCTTTCTTTTTGTAGATCTACCATCCATCGTGCTACGAAGATTATCAAAAGGTAAACAACATCTTCTGTAGGCTTATATATTGAGACTGCAAAAGCTGTTATTTGAATCACTGATTGTTACTTGAGCTTATTTGACTGTAGCAGTAAGAGATAGCAATATCTTCTTAGGTCAGACTGAATATTTCTTGCGGTTGATGATTATATAATCTAGGGCTGATTGACACTGAAGGATACCGGTTAATATCTGGAGTTTACGTGTGCTGAATTAACCATAAAGACAGCTGGTTGAGAACAGGCAGGTTCTATTGTGAAAATCCTAAGTACAGAGACTATGAGCCCCACCTGTTGAAGATGGTTTGTAGAATCATTCTTAAAAATCACAAAGATTTAAGAAATGAATTTTATTTTAGGCTTTTAAACCCTTGCCATCTTGTGAACCAGTGTTGGCTCTGGCCCCTTTTCTACAAGAAATCCCTAGTATTCTAACAGAACAAAAATATTTTACTCTGCTCATGAACAGATAATGAAAGAGTCCACCCAGATTGTGAAAGCACTGTTTTGCTTTTTTTTTTTTTTATCACATTAAAGAAAAAGAAAAAAAATTCTTCAGGGTCCATGCGAAATACGATGTTAATTTTGACTTTCAGGCTTCATCATTTGATTCCACCCCATCTCCAAGCAAGACTCCTGTGGAGAACCCACTAAATATTATGTTGAATATTGTCAAACAAGAAGGACAGGACTCCTGTAACAGCCCCAAAGTCAAAGAAGAACCAGAAGAAAAAGCTGCAGATTGCACGGATGGGAATATACCTGAATCTGCTGAAATTAAAACAGAGCCTCTAAAGGTTGAATCGGTTTAAACTGTGGGTTTCTTTTTTTAAGTCACAGAGAAATGCTTATTGTGTCCTACTGACTCGAATGCAAATAATTTTTATATGAATAAAATGTTTGCCTGGGGCAGGGCCCCAGCTACTGACTTGGTTAATAAATACATTTTTGTATTTGGATTTCTTATTGCCTGCACCGTGTCAGGTGTCTTATCGTGTGGAAGTTCTGTAGATGGCGTACAAATTTAACAGGAATAAGACTGTATATGTAAGAAAAAATGTACATTTTTTTTTCATTTGTGGAAATGTAAATTATAAATAAAAGATATTTTTGCTATCTACGGAGTGTAATGTTTATGCACACCATCCAATGAAACAACACCACCACACTTAACCTTGGGGGTGTTTTAAAGGCGACAGGACTCACGCTCCTACACAAGGCTTGTGCTTGACTAGGATTCTTGCAGACATAAACAAGATTCTTTTGCTGTAAAATTTGATTAAGGAGAAAATTACTGTCTGAAGAAAATTCTTTTGCGAACCTTGAATTGCTTTTCTTAAGCATTCACATTAGGCATTTAAAAAGAAAAGTAGGTTTCCATAACAAATATAACATAGTTCCCTTTGGATACTTACCCACACTTTACATCAGAGCTAGATTCCCATAATTTCAACTACTCCGTACACAAAAAGCTTAGCCCTTCCTTCCTTTTTTCTTTTTAGAGGAACAAATGTAAGATTGCTCGTTTGCAACATGGTTAAACTTTTTTTTTTGTTGGGTTTATTGGATCTAAATAGTAGAAGAGATTACCAAGAAATGTTAATATTTATTTCGTGTAATAAATTAGAATGAACCATATGTACCTGTTTGGAGTCTTTATTTCATGGGTGGGTTTGGAGACGTCCAACTTGCTACCTAGCATACAAATTACAACTGGGGCCTTGAAGTTAAGTGAATTGGATGGGGGTGCATTGGTTGGTTGGTTGAATGTTATTCACAGAACCTGGACTGGAAGGGACCTCACAAGTGACCTCACCTGCCACAACTTAAACCCCTAAATAAAACTAGCTTTCTCAACCGATGGAGCCAAGGATCATTTCTATTTAAGGGTTTAAGGTTTAATTCAGGAGACCTTATTCCATCCCAGACAAATGGCTGTCCAATTCTTTCTCCAGAAATGGGAGCACCCGCAAGTCCAGGAGGCACTCTGTTCCATAGATTAATTGTTCTCACCTGTCAGGAAATTCCTCCTTATTTCCAGATTGGGTCTCCCTCTGAGGAGCTTCCACCCATTACCTCTTGACCTGCCCTTGGGTGCTATGGAGAATAAGTTGACCCTTCTCTGGGACAGCCCCTCAAGGAGTGGATGTCAACTCGTAAATCACTCCTATGCTGTTTCTGAGTTGACATCAGAAAGGGGGAAAGGCCTGACAGCAGTGGGGCAGATGAAGGCCGGAAACACATTCCATACTTATCTTGTGGAGACTGTAGCCTAGGCTACTGGATCTTCTGCCTCCGAAAATCTTTCATTGGAGAATGTGATTGATGACACCCAGCCTGTGAATGTGTTTCATTGGAGAATCTGATATATGACACACACGGGAGGGTGGGGGAAAACAGCATCATAGGTGATAGTAAATAACATGTCTCAGAGTTGGTTTCATATGGGTTAGTGCTGGACATGTTGCTCCTAATCTTTTGAATTCTTTCGAAGCTTGTTTTGAGGCTCATGATTTAATTAGGGCAATCGTCGGAACCCTGACAGCTAGCATGTCACCCCTAATCCTTTTCTTCTTTAGGCCAAGCATATCTGGTTTTCTAAAACGGGTCACCAACCTGTGATCTGTGGACTGGCACCAGGCCCGTGACATGCTAGTAACCGGGCCACGCAAACACGCAAAGTCTCATCCGTGGGATGCAGGCAGCACATGAAACCATGACCCCTCTGGTCCACGGAAAACCCTCCGCGGAACTGGCCCCTGATACGCAAATGTTTGAGGCCCGCTATTGTAAAGTAGTAACATTTCCAAGTTGTAAGTCTACTTTAGGGAAAAAGAACTAAAATTTTCTCATTAAGCGAAGAACTGTCTTAGACGGGGAGCTCTGAACTGCAACTAAACTAATAGACTTGGTAACCCCTTTCTGACTAGTGGGGTGGCGGGGCTTGCTTCACTTCCAATGGCGATTCTCTACTACGGGTTCAGCCACAAAGAAAAGTAGATTGTTGATGGGGAATCTGTAAAATAATGCAGAATGGGCTGTGTGGAAATGGCTTGTAACAGTAGCTTTTGACTTAACCAAAATTAAACCCAACATTTCCGTAGCCGAGTGAGGTGGTTGTGAGGTAAATTTTGCCCCATTTTACGATCCATCATTACCCTGTTTTTAAGCCCAACCTTGCCGTTCTTGCATTAGGAACACAGTCGTTAAGTGAATCTGGCTTCCCCGTTGACTCTGCTTGTCACAAGAAGCGATCGCGCGACCCTGGCAACTGTCACAAATAACAACGTGCAAGGCCGAATTTTGATCACGTGACCTCAGAGGATGCTGCAACGGTGGTTCAGTGAAAAAAAAGTCACTTTTCCAGTGCCGTCGTAACTTCGAACGGTCACTGAACTATTGTAAATTGAAGAGTACCCGTCAACGTGGTAAACAAAATACCGTATTTTTCGGACTATAAGGCACACTTTTCCCCCACAAAAAATGTGGGTGGAAACGTTGGTGTGTCTTATAGAGTGAACACAGGCCTGTTTTTGGCCTCCCGAACCCTCTGCATGGCCCGTTTTTCGCCTCCATTTTTGGCCTGCAGAGCGTTTCTGGATGCCAGGGAGGGCAAAAGGGACGTGCGGAGGCCAAAAACTATTTTTTTCTTGTTTTCCTCCTCCAAACCTAGGTGCGTCTTATAGTCTGAAAAACACGGTCCATAAGATTTTTTTCCCCACTGTGAGCACTTTGAATTCAGTTCACCAGGCGACCTCCAATTAGCAATGGACATCAAGGGTGGCCCATTCACTAGTCTTGTGGGACCAGATCAGATTAGACCAGATGTTAAGGTTCCAAGTAATACATCCCATTCAATAAGAACTCCGAAGCAGGCAAATTCCTCAAAGAACATGTTTTATTGGGACATATCAAATTGGAATATTCCTGGAAAACTGGCTCTGAGATGTCACTGGTTTTTCCCCCAATTAAAAGTCAAACTTCGTCACTTCCCTCCCAGAGACTCCAAGTCACATGGTCCAATCAGCATACAGCCCAGTTGCTAGGTGACCTCAGTTTCCACCCTTTGGACACCTGCACGAGCGTCCTTGGTTCCCACAGGAAAGAATTTTATTTAGGCTACAACACTGCAGTTATCTCTATACCCCACTGCCCTGGCGCCTTCGCTCCAGGCTGTGTCAGCCCTGAAGCAGTGTGAAGAGAAACCTCCCTAGAAAAAAAACTAACAAAAGAAAAATGGCCACTTCAGGGCTGATATCAGATCTACATCAAGGGCTGCCCCATGAAAAGTACATTGCTATAATCCCAATTTTTGAGACTGCAAACTTTGTGGGCAGAGGTGGTATTCAGTCGGTTCTGACCAGTTCTGGAGAACCGGTAGTAGAAATTTTGAGTCGTTCGCAGAACCAGCACATCACACCTCTGACTGGCCCCGCCCCCATCTATTCTCTGCCTCCCAAGTCCCAGCTGATTGGTTGGGTCTTCTTTGGTTGCCCTGCACAGGAGAATGGAGCTGGAAAGCAGGTTAGTGGGGTGGGGAGGGAATGGGGATTTTG
>NW_020769341.1:2724957-2741368 GCF_900518735.1 Pseudonaja textilis
AAGTAAAGTAAAGTAAAGTAAAGTAAAGTAAAGTAAAGTAAAGTAAACTTTCAATGTCATTTATCACCCGAAGCAGAGAGTGGTGTTAATTCCTAATGTCGCTTGCAGGAGTCATTGGATTTCTTGAAAGAAGAGCCTGATTTACACACAGCCGCCTCCGATTTGCCTAAAGTGAGTTTTGACACCAAGAAAGAGAAGAGATTGAAAAAAAGACCCCTCTTCGGCCCTGGAGGTGTGATTGTAAAAAGATTCTAAGAAAGACAAGGAGGAAATAAAAGTAAGCATTTTACTCAAAGGGAAATCAAGTTCAGTCGCCTTCCCAGACAACCCTAAGCACAAAAGAAGGTTAACTTACAATGCCACCTCCTTAACTAGATAAAGCACATCTGTTTATGGCATCATAAATATATTGCCTTGTCAGAATCTGAAGTAACGTATAACCTGTCCATATGCACGGATCCACTTGTTGGAACGCAAGTTACATCTAAGTTTGCAGCGTTTTGATTTAAGCAGGCATTTTTATGGGCCCCATAGCCTAAATCACCTTTCTCCTTCCAAATCCAGATTAATCCAGACTAATCGAACATTGGTTTTGTGCAACCTTTTAAACATAGAAAACACTGCAGCCCTCAGAATGTAATTCTAGCAATTTTGGGAATCATGGATTTAACCCGTTTTGAGGAAAGGCTGCCTCCAAAACCAGGTTGCCATTACGGATAAAGGTTTTTAAAATGCACTGCTAATTACGATACACTGGCTTGTTATTAAAGACTAACTTTTTTTTTAAAAAAAAGAAAAGCTCTGATGCTGATGTTGCCCCTTAGCCAAGGCTCAATGACATATCTACTGTACGATGAATACACTAATAAATGGAATGGTTTAATATGAGTGGTGCATTTGTTGTATTTTACATCAGCAAGTCCAAGAACTGCAGCAGAAATGGGAAAAAATACAAGATTTGTTTTTCTTCTACATGGTGAAACTTCTTTTAAAAGGGCCGGGGGGGGGGGAATGGGCTTACAGGAATTCAGAGAAATTGTTGAAGGCCATCTTGGTGAAATGAGATGTGTTGGTTTACTGTTGTGGCCTGTCGGTCACTGGCCCCTCCAGCAGCCGAATCAGATGCGAGTTGGAGGCGTGGGAGTTAGGGTTAGCAGAGTGGAAATCGATGGGCCAGTCCTTGGGACGGAAGAGCCACCGCTGCTAGTGAAGCCCCACCCTAGCTCTGGGGATAAAAGGCAGGGGGCGGAGATGAATAGGTGTGGCAGATAATTATTCATCCCCCTGCTGGAGACTTTTTGGTCTGCGGAGAGAGAGAGAGAGAGAGGGAGAGAGGGAGGGTGGGAGGGAGAGAAAGAGATGGAGAGATAGAGGGAGAGAGAGGGAGGGAGAGAGAGGGAGGGAGGGAGGGAGAGATGGAGAGAGGGAGGGAGAAAGAGGGAGGGAGAGAGAGAAAGGGAGGGAGAGGGAGAGAGGGAGGGCGGGCGGGAGAGAAAGAGATGGAGAGAGAGAGGGAGAAAGTGGGAGGGAGAGAGAGAGGGAGGGAGAGAGAGGGAGGGAGGGAGAGATGGAGGGAAATGGAGAGAGAGGGGGAGGGGGAGAGAGGGAGGGAAAGAGATGGAGAGAGGGAGAGGGAGAGAGGGAGGGGGAGGGAGGGAGAGGGAGAGAGGGAGGGGGAGGGAGGGAGAGAGAGGGAGAGAGGAAGAGAGAGGGAGGGAGAGGGAGAGAGGGAGAGAGAGATGGAGAGAGGCAGGGAGGGGGAGAGGGAGGGAGAGAGGGAGGGAGGGAGAGGGAGGCAGGGAGAGAGAGGGAGAGAGGGAGAGAGAGGGAAGGAAGGAAGGGGGGGATTTTTTTACCAGGGCTGCTGGCACTCCTAATAAAGGGAATATTTGCTTAACTACAAAGGGTTTGTTGTTTGATAGCCGGGTGAGAACATTTACAAAGTGTAAAGAAGGGACTGAACAACCAAGGAACTCTGGAAATTTGCAGCCAAGTAGAAAATCCAGAGGTGAACTCCAGGGGGCAGTAGATACCCAATATTAAAACAGAGGCATTCACTTCCAAGTATTTCAGTTTATAAAATTCAAAGCCACAAGAATGACTTCTGAAGCAAATTCAGCTTCCCGGTGCTTTGGGGCTGCTCTCCCAACCCACCTCCCTTCAACAAGTCAAAGTCAAAGATTCAATTATTTCTCCAACAGCTGGAAGGCACAAGGGAAGACGGAGACCGTTCGATAGAACTACGAAACACAATACTGCTATTACAAAAAAAAACCAAAACCCAACATTCTGTCCGATGAGTGATATTTGAGGGAATTGGGGAATAAACCAGCTGGCGATGCGTGTTTAAATCTTCCCTTCGCAAAGGAAAACATTTGGCAGCTTTAAGCAAACCTGCGTTTTCTTCTTCTTCTCTTTTTTTTGGGACAATGCAAGATAAATTGCAGAAAATACAGCCCTGGAAAAACAGGTTTAAAGATTCCAGCAAATGAATGCGACATTTTTAAAGGACATCTTTAATAACAACAATAATTAAAAAAAAAAGCCTTGTTTTTCCTCTCAACCCACGTCAGAGCTTCTAAAACTGTCTTTTCAATGCAGCATCTCGATATTCTGGATAAATTTATTAGGGAACGTCTCAAAAATCTAGAGCAGATTAGATCAGAGACAAGGTGTATAAAATGTAGTATCTCTATTAAGGCTCCATACTGAGAATCGAGATACAAACCAACTTCTTAACTAACTGGGGATGGGTGCATTGGCCTCTGTATGGTATTGAAAACCAGTCCTTGTCAATAGTTGTATGTCAGACCCCGTCAAATTATCAGTCCATGGAAGGGCACCAATCTATGGCACCCCAGAAACTGGACCACGCAAACAATTGAAGCCCCATCTGTGCATGTGTGGGATGCAGGCAGTACATAAAACCAACTGCGTCCCCCTCCCCTGCACTGGTCCACAGAAAAACCTCTCTCCACAGAACCAGTCCATGCCCCAAAACTTGGGGGCCACCATTGTATGTAATCTGGACACCCCATCTTATGTAAACACCCATGGGTTTAACTCATCCAACCTCCCATGTGGCTTATGTACCGTTGGGACAAAGCAGAGGTATCAAAAATAAAACAAGAGTTTTTCTTTGGACATTTCCCCTACGATGGAGCCATAATTTCGGAGCTTTTCTGCAGTTGTGGGGTGGGTGGGTTTTTTAACTACCTGCATGATACCTTTCAATCTTGGCTTGTCGTTTTTGGAGTGTGCCGACGGCTGCATGGAAATTTAGCATCACCGTCCTTGAGTAGACAAAAGTCCCGAAAATCAGACTGCCAGCCACGGCAGTCTATAAACTATAGATTTATGATTTCATGTATTGCGTAAAAGCAATAGCACTGAGACTTATATATCGTTTAATAGTGTTTTTACAGCCCTCTGAAAGCAGTTTAAAGAGTCAGCCTATCGCTGACCCAACAATCTGGGTCCTCATTTTACCGACCTCGGAAGGATGGAAGGCTGAGTCAACCTTGAACCGGTCAGGATCAAACTGCTGGCAGTGGGCAGAGTTCGCCTGAAATACTGCCTTCTAACCACCGCGCCTCAAGACTCATTTGATAAGATATGGCTAACAAGCCAGAGTGTCATGTTAGTTTGTAAGCGAGTCATGTGGACGTACTAGCAAGTGTTTTGACTTCCCCAAAACAGCCAATTGGTTAAGGTGAATCCAATCCTTGATAAGGGAAGAAGAGTAATCAGGCAAGAGCATCGCAGATTAACAAATGCACCCAGTAGTAAATTCCACTGGATGACCACAAAAGAGAATTTAGAGACTGAAGCAATCTGAAAATAAATGCTCTGGCATTCCTTATAAACAGTGCTAAGCTAAACTTTAAAAGGCACCTTGTTTTATTTTTATTTGTTTTTGCTTACCTGAAAAAGGCCAAGATTTAGTGATAAAGCACCTCAAAAGGTCCCAGAGTTAGTTTCAGCCAACAACTGGTAGAGAACAGAACTGAAAGATATCACAGATCAGTGTTTTTCAACCTTAGCAACTTTTAAGATGAGTGGACTTCAACTCCCAGAATTCCCCAGCCAGCATGGCTGACTGAAGAATTCTGAGAGTTGGAGTCCACCCATCTTAAAAGTTGCTAAGGTTGAAAAACACGGTCCCAGATCTTTCAGCCTTTTCTGAAACTATTATATATTTAATTTTTTTCTGTCACCTATCTCCCCTATATAAGGGACCCCGGGTGGCTAAGTTATAGTCTCTTCAGATGCATGCTTCTCAGTTCCCAGAATTCCCAGCAAAAGTCAAGGAGGTTAAGAGAATTCTGGGAGTTGAAGTCCATGCATTTGAAAGCTATGCCATCCTGAGAATACTAATCTAGAAAGGGCCTAGATTTCCAATCAAGAATGAAATAAAAGTAGTGTTACGTGTTCTGCAGGGGAATTTTTTTTTTTTTTGGCAATACATTCAGTCACCTTAGACATCAAGGGTAAACCAGTTTTTGAACATTCTCCGTGGGTTGGTTTTCTCATGTCAAGTGAGACATAATCTCTAGTGGTGTTATGTATGAGGGCAGTGGAACACCTGATGGGAAGAAATTTCTCTGCCAGCAGCTCTCGTGAACACCCTTGCTCACGGAAACCAATGTTCTGCTGTTGGGACCTTCCGGATATGTTTGGAGCACAACGGTGTAAATTCACAGCCAATCTGAATTCTCAAAGCTACGGTCCCAACTCAACTGCAGGAAGATTCAACGCAAAGGAGGAAGGCTAAGAGGATCAGGCTGGAGAAGAGAAAACCAGCTGTAGTACATGACACGATAGCCGGTTGCAACTTTTGGATCGTTAATCTTTTACCTCCCTTTTCTAGTTTTCCATAGATCTCTTGGGCTCCAATAGATCACCCTCTACAAGTCTCCAATGAGGCACAAATTGAGCTATTCTGTCCAGAGGGATGGAAGACAGATCACTGGATGTTGAAAGAATGCTGAAAAAGGATCAACCCGAAGATATTATCTCAGATATGTTGGAGGTGTCCAATGAGGCGTGTTTTTCTTCCTTTTTTTTCTTCTTCCCATTGGTAGGCTTATTTCCAAAATCGATAAAATCCCAAAGCAATGGCAAGGCAGGTGAAAACAGAAGCTGAAATTAGAAGAAGAAAAAAAAATTAGAAGAAAAAAAAATAGTGAACCTTTTTTGGTTCAAAAGTTTCATCTTGGGTTGAACATGAAAGATGTAGATAAGGACCCAAGGGAGGAGTATGGGAGGCAAGTCAAAGAGAGAAGAAGTGAAATTTCCAAGAGAATGAGGGATGATGGATAGGAAGGATTCTTATTAAAAAAAACAAGATTGGCTGTACTAAAAATTAGAATAGATTAAAAAATTAGAAATAGGGGGAATATTGTTATACATATTTTTACATAATACATCTAAAGTGAATACTAGAGGTTAAGATTTTGAAAAAGGTACATTCAAAAATAATGCTATTACTACTAGAAGGATGTAGCAAATATTGAATAATTGAAAAATGAAGGATTATGTGCTGATGCAGAGACGCATAACATTAGGTCACGTAAGTTTGATTAATGTAGTCATTTTCATTTGTATTAATATTACTTTTTGAATCAAAATGAATGACACTCAGAAGCCACACTGTCCATGAAATGATGTTGATGTATGTTTAAAAATAAAAATAAAAATTACCCCCAATCCCCCAAAGTTTTGTGCCAATTGCCTTCACCCTTCTATACCATCTGAAGAGCTTCACAAGAGGCCTTCAAACAGAGGCTGTGTGGTCACCTTAGAGATGTTGAGAGGAACCCTGCATTTCAATGTACAAATTGGAAAGGACCCCATGGGTAGGGATGGGATTCAAAACCCCCAACAACCAGTTCTCTGCCTGGTTGCTGGGTGGCCATGATGGGTGTGGCCTACTGGAATCTCCAGGAGGGCCATTTTTTTTCATCTTCCTCATAGTCCGGAGGCTTCCCTCGGGCCTCTGGGAGGGTGAAAAGGGCCTCCCTTGTCTCCTGAAGCTCCCAGAACTTCCAGGAAGGCTGTTTTTCATCCGCCCAGAGTCTCCACGTGGACATTGCGGTTACTTGCATCCAAAGTGGGCTGTGTGGAGACTCCGGGGAGGGGAGGGATGGGTGGGGCCAGCTACTGGTTCGGCGAATCAGATGTAAATTTAACACCCAGTTCAGGTGAACCGGCCCAAACCGGCTGAATCCCACCTCTGCCTAGGGGTCTTCCAGTCCAAACCCCTCGTGCAGGGCAAGTATCCACTAAGCACCAGAAGTATCCACTAAGTATCCACTAAGCCATGTCCAACAAATGTTCAACCAACTGCCCGTGAAAAGGTCCGCCAAGGAGAACACTACAGAAGATCCCACAAGTGACTTTGGAGAAGTTACACAGAGCCTGTTAGCAGCACATGAGCTTAGTCCAGGAAAACGTGTGAGAAGACCTCAAAGGTGCTTTTTCAAAAGGCAACCAGACTGTTGTTTCCCTTCAGGAAGAAGAGGTAGTTTTGCTTCTCATCTAAGAAGCTTCATCTGTTTTGACTGCTCAGAACTGAGTCCTTCCATTCTTCTATCCTTCTGTCAGAACGGATGAAGCTTCTTGGATAAGAAGCAAAACGTCGTCTTCTTCCTCAAGGAAAAAAACGGTCCAGTTGCCTTTTGAAAAAGCACCTTTCAGACAACAATGCCCTGGATGACTGAAAATCTCCAGGAAGGAGAAGGAAAATTAATTCTCTTTGAAGTAACATGTCACCCCGAGTCCTTCTCTTCACTGGACTAGACATGCCTGGCTCCCTCAGTCGTTCATGATATGATTTAGCCTCCAGACCCTTTGCCATCTTTTATTAAATTATTAAAGCAAAAGAAAACAGAAAACAAGTGAGGAATAGTATGAAATGAGAGTAAATAACTGAACTAGCAATAGCAGTAGCACTTAAGACTTATATACCGCTTTACAGTGCTTTACAGCCCTCTCAAAGAGGTTTACAGAGTCAGCCTCTTGCCCCCCCCAACAATCTGGGTCCTCAGTTTACCCAACTTGGAAGGATGGTGAGGGTGTATGGTCGAACTGCTAGCAGTCGGCAGAGTTAGCCTGCAATACTGCATTGTAACCTCTGCGCCACCACAGCCCTTTCCTTTCCTTCCCTTCCCGTCCTTGCTTCCCAATAGCACTTAGACTTATATACCACTCCACCACGCTTTGCAGCCCCCTCTAAGCAGTTTATAGAGTCAGCCTATTGCCCCCCCACAATCTGGGTCCTCATTTTACCGATCTCGGAAGGAATGGAAGGCTAAGTCAACCTTGAACCCCATCAGGATCGAACTGCTGACAGATTTAGCCTGCAATACCGCCTCCTAACCACTGCGCCACCATGTCTCCTATTAATCAGCAGCTACAGAAAACGCTGTCCGTTTGTTTGAGTCGCTAAGCATCCCCACATTGTGGGCTGGCTTTTAATGAGCCAGGCACCTACCTGCTAAGTACCGGATGGTTTCCAGCTTATTCGACTCCATGAGTGTTTTGAGAGCGGCAATCTCAGCATCTATTTTATTGTTGACTTCCGTCAGGGAACTGTTGGTGCTGGAATCCTAGAAGGACATACAGAGCATCATTTGGCATCCCAAATGAGCAGGCCATTTTGTCCCTGTGGCTTAGTGTGGCATCAACATTCCTTAGGAACAGGCTCAAGGGAAGCCTCTGCAGCCTCAGGAGGCCGAAAAATGGACCTTCTGGAAATACCAGAAGTGCCCGTTTTCAGCCTCCGGAAGACTCTGGAGCCTGGGGGAGGCCATTTTTGCCCTCCTGGAGGCTCAAAGACAGCCTCTGGAGGCTGAAAATGGCCCCATTTCAGCATTTCCAGAAGGCCTGTTTTTCAGTCTCCCGAGGCTGCAGGGCCTTCCCTTGAGCCTCTGGGAGGGTGAAAACTGCTTCCCCCGAGCTCCAGAGGCCCTCTGAAGGCTGAAAACGGGCACTTCCGGTAAGGCCTGTTTTTCGGCCTTCCAAGGCTGCAAAGGCTTCCTTTGAGCCTCTAGGAGGGCAAAAACGGCCTCAAATGGGCCGAAAATCAGCTGGGAGGCACGCACATGTGCAGTTCAAGTAAGTTTGGCTGAGGCGTACGAGCCTGCACAAATGGCACTGCATGCCACCTGTGTGCCACAGGTGCGCCACCACGGATCTAGAACAAAAACGATTCAAACGCTTACTTTTTTATGAAATTCTGTGGAGGCTTCCATCAGCTTTCTTTCTTGATCCGTGAACTGGAGAATTAAAGAAAAAAAAGAACAATAATAATTTTTTTTTTTAAAAAAAAACAGGAATCCATAATTACCTCAAAAAGTACAAGCCATCCTTAACTTACAACTGTTCATTTAATGACTGTTTGAGGTTACCATGGCACAGAAAAACCTTCCCAGCTGGCTTCTGACACGCACAGTCCATGGGGGTAAGCCAGATTCGCTTAATAGCAATAGCAATAGCACTTATATACCACTTTATAGTGCTTTACAGCCCCCTCTAAGTGGTTTACAGAGTCAGCCTCTTGCTCCCCAACAATTTGGGTCCTCATTTTACCCACCTTGGAAGGATGGAAGGTTGAGTCAACCTTGAGCCTGGTGGGATTTGAACTGCCAAATTGTAGGCAGCTGGCTGCAGAAGTAGCATGCAATACTGCACTCTAACCACTGCGCTACAGAGCCTCCTCTATGGCCAAATAATTAATGACATGATTCACTTAATGCTCAAAAGATTCACTTAACGACTGTGGCAAAACAAAAAAAAGATAATAAAACGGGGACAAAGCTCACTGAACAATTGCTTTGCTCAGCAACAGAAATTTGGATTTCCCTTATGGTTGTAACTCAAGGACTACTTGTACGTAAGAAAAAAAAAATACCGACGCAAAACTACTCACCATATCGGTCACTCGGCTTCTCTCCAAGTTGATGTCCAGCTTGTTTTCAGCTCTGATCTGGTTAGTTTCGTTCTTCAAAGAAAAAACACCCCCCTCTCAATTTTAGGAAGGAGAAAACAGAATGTTCTCCCCGCCCCACTCGAATTTTCAAGCCTGCCTGAAAATTCTGTTTTCTCTTTGCAGATCGTGCTATTTGACACCCGAATTTCAGCGGCTGGCGTGACACACTGATTTCCTGCTGCTGCACAGTTGGGACTAGCATCTTTATTTTATTCTCATTATTTTTATTTTATTATTAAACCTAAAAAAATTCAACGTCTACATAAACAGTGCGTTGTCTGGGTACAGTTAATTTTGAGAAATAATACTGATAATAGCAATGACATTCATAACATTAGTAATGATCACATAATAATAGTATTTGCTCATCCGATTCCTTATGCAATTAATCATCCTCTTATGCTTTTAAATTTCTAACTTCTGCTTCTGTTAGTTAACCACTGTTAATACCATGTTAAAAAATATTCCGTTTCTTCCTTCTCCTTCGTTTTAAGTGTTAATTTATCCATTTCTGCACATTCTAACATATTTTTTTTAAATTATACTTTCATCTGTAGGGATCCCTTCATTTTTCCACTGTTGCACATGCACAATTCTAGGGACTAGCATCTTTATCAAGGCATGATTTGCAACATGTGGAAGAATGCGATAAGGGCTGGGTAGGGTGTTGCTCCAGGTTTTCCAAAGGCAAAGACAGTTGATGCAACGGTGGGCAATTAATTTTCCCAAAGGTGTTTTTTTTTTCAGGGGACAACTGGATTTTCTTGTTTTTTTCTTTTGATGACGTTTCGCTTCTCACCCAAGAAGCTTCTTCAATTCTGACTGGATGGTGGGGAATGGAAGGATTTATATTCCTTGCAGACAGCTGGTCATTTGCATCCTTTCAGAGGGTCGTTGAGGCCACTTGGACGTTTATCTGTGTCCTCAGGGTCACCTGAATAGTTCCTGTAGTCTGTACTTTTTCCCTCTGGAAATCCATTCCTACTCCCACACATTCGAAGGGTGTTCATCCCAAATTGTATAGCTAAAAAGTCTGTAGAGATTCTCAGCCATTCAGGTCATGGTTAAGACTGAGAATCTTTACAGACTTTTAGCTATACAATTTGGGATGAAGACCCTTCGAATGGTGTGGGAGTAGAAATAGATTTCCAGAGGGAAAAGGAAAAAAAAAATTGCAGACTACAGGAACCAGGTGCACCAGTCAGGTGATCCTGAGGACACAGATGAACTTCCAAGTAGCCTCAATGACTCTCTAAAAACAATGCAAGCGACCAGGTGTCTGCAAGGAGTATAAATCCTTCCATTCCCTACCATCCAAACAGAGCCGAAGAAGCTTCTTGGATGAAAAAAGAAACATCTATAAAAGTAAAAAATCAAGAAAATCCAGTTGCCTCCTGAAAAAGCACCTTTGGGACAACCAAGACCTGGATGACTGAGAATCTCTACCGAGTTTCCCCAAAGAGTCAGTATAAGATATCTGGAACTGTTGTAGAGGGGCAAACCAATAGGGCTGACAAGTGAGTAGGAATTCACATATGGACATACATAAACTGAAAAAAAAGAAGCAGCCATTTTCTTCAAAGTAAAAGCAATCCACAAGTCCAAACACAGACAGCCAAAGGGCCAGATAATGAATATCTGCCAGAAAAAAACCCCCACCAAGCTCAGAGAGTACCAAAGACCCCTCATTTTAACCCCAAGCTGCAAATATTCTCCTTTATTTGGAACTTTTCAATTCAAGAAAACCTTTCCCTCTTAGGTTTGCTGCAGAATTGGACCTCCTATAGACCAGGGGCTAAAAATACTCAGAATTGGTCTGTAGGGGTTCCGATTCTACAGCAAACCTAAGAGGGCGAGGTTTTCTTGCATTGAAAAATTCTAAATAAAGGAAAATATTTTGTAGCTCAGGGTTGAAATGAGAGGTCCTTGATGGTCCCCCAGGTCGGGTTTGTTTTCCTTGCAGATGTTTCGTTATACAGATTAGGTTAATATTTTCAAAGCTAGTGATGAGTAATGGGTAATGAAACATCTGTAAGAAGGAAAAAAAACCCAAGCTCAGAGAATATCAAGGACACCTCGTTGGAAAGATCATCATACAAAGAAAATTTGAATACAATGTTTTACAGATGGCATTTTGAACCAGCTAGGCTGGCAAGGATGTTTAAAGACAAATTGGCTAAATGCTGGAAGTGCCACCAGATACCTGGATCATATTATCATATGTGGTTGTCTTGCTCAAAAGCAACAACAACAAAAAAATACTGGACAAAAATACATACATGGTTTGAAAAAAATGATAAAACAACCTATTGACTTAAAATCAGAAATATTTCTATTGGGGATTCTACCTGAAAAATACAGTAAGGAAAATGCGTATTTAGTTATTCATATATTAATTGCTGGCAAAATTGTATTTGCACAAAATTGGAAGAGTGAAGAGATACCTACCGATGAGGATGTGATTAAGAAAATATTAGAATGTGTGGAAATGAATAGATTTAACACTGGCAATTAAGGAGAAAGAGCAAACCGAAAACTGTAGGGTGTGGAATCTATTTTATCAATGGTTAAATAATAAAAATGGAAGTTAGAAGTAGGGAGACAAAATAAAGAAGACACGTTAAAAGAGGTAAGTAAATATTATGACTAGTATATTGAACATTATGTTAATATTGTAGAATATGTGGAATAATATTATGTTCAAGATTGCAGAATCAATATTAATTTCATGAAGGCTGTTGTAATTTTGATTATTGTTTAACAAATAGATTTGTACGCAGACAAAACACTGTTCAACTGAGGATGAAATGATTATATTAAAAATAAAAAAATATTAAAAAAAAGAAAAGATCATCCGCAATTCCTTTTTTAAAAAGCAGGATTATGCTCCATAATCAAACTGAACCACTTGGCTGTTCCTGGTCTACTTACCATTAGTTGATGTTTAACTTGATCCAATTCAATTTTCATTTTCTAAGGAAGAGAGGAAGAAAGCAGAGAAACAGCGGATGGTATATAGGAGCTGCAACAGCAAAATATACAAGCATGTTAACTTTCACAGCCATAACTGTCGATGACATAGCTGAGCCACAATGCAGCTGCTTTAAAAGGGCTTCAACCAGCCATCCCCCCCACAAGCTCCTGTTTGGGACTGAATTGGAAACACTGCACCTAACCTACGAAATGCGAAAAACATGTCGATTTTTGCAGAAAACCCTTCACAAGTTAAACAAATACATCTCAGGGTGGGGGGGATTTTTTTTTGAGAGGGGAGGGGATAATACCTCGTTTTCTGCTCTCAAATTGGCAAATTCGCTCTTCTCAAGAATTACCATGTCCTTGCGAATGGAATCCAGTTGAAACATGATCTGCTGCAAAGTTATTTCCTAAAAACGTAAAATAAAAGCACACGCATCTACCCACAAAATGTTGCAAGGCACCTGAAATGTGTGTTGTTTTCTGGCAAAGGGATGCAACCAAGGAATAACCGCCGGTTTGGTTACCTGTTGGGCTTGCGTCACCATATCCTTGTAGACGGTATCTAGGCTGACCGCTGACAAACTCATCAATGCCGAGACGACTGTTTCAGCCTGTTCTTTTGCAAACCCTGTTGAGTATGTAAAGTACAAATTAATCTAGTGCCGGGGTGTCAAACTCAATTTCACTGAGGGCCGCATCAGGGCTGTTGTTGACCTTGGGGGCTGGGGGGGGCGTGGCCAACTGTGTGGGTGTGGCCAGCTTAACGCCACTCCCCAAACTGTTGCCATGTTTCCTCTTCGCATTGGGTACACCAAGCCAAAGTGATGTGGGCCGGGCCCTTACATTTTCCAGGAGGGCCCTGCAGGCCAGATCCAACCACATCCTTGAATTTGGACCCTGCGGGCTGGATCCAAGCACATCCTTGAGTTTGGGTTCCGCAAGCTGGATCTGACCACATATTTGAGCAGGGATCTTCAAATCTGACAGCTTTAAAACTTGCGGACTTCAACTCCCATAATTCCTCCTCCAGTCGTGTTAGCTCAGGAATTCTGGGAGTTGAAGTCCGCAAGTCTTAAACTTGCCAAGTTTGAAGATCCTTGTCCTTGAGTTGGGGCCTGCAGGCTGGATCCAACCACATCCTTGAGTCTGACACCCCTGATCTAGTGAATTCAGAGTTCGTGTTAACAAGTTGAAAAGCAGAACTCATTTTTTTTCCCCCTTATCCTTCTAGTAATCCACACGGTTTCATCATGCTATTTGTTCTCCACGCCATCTTCACGTTTATAAGGAAGTGGGGGTGGCAACACTGCAGGGACCTTACTAGGGCTTTGGAAGCTAAGCAGGGTCAAGACTGGTTAGGATTTGGATGGGAAGCAACCGAGGAATCCCAGGATTAGTTAGACAAGAAAGTTGAGAAACATTCTAGAAGGCAATGATGGGATAACCAAGTCCGTGATACTAGCAAGAAAGCTGCACAGGTAGTTCTCGACTTACAAAACTTCGTTTAGCGACCGTTTGAAGCTACAATGGCACTGAATGATCGTTTTTGACACTTTTGACTGTTGTAACATCCTCACAATCACTCAGTGACCTTTTGCAGGATCCCCGTGATCAAAATTCAGAGGCTTGGCAACTGGATTCATATTCATGACCAGTGCTGTGCCCTGGGGGAGGGGTCAGGTGAGCCCCTTTTGCAACCTTCTGACAAGCAAAGTCAAGACGGAAGCCAGATTCATTTAACGACGGGGCTACTAACTGAACAAAGGCCGTTTGTCAGGATTCTGGCAGTTACCCCCATCCAAATCATGAGTCTCGAGCCAAATTTCCAAAACTTCAAAAGGATTTATTAGGAGTAAACATGCCGGCACTGCCTGGGTGTAGCCGACTCTGAGATACCTAATTCATTGTCACCCTTGACCCTGGTTTTCCCCCCCACCCCCTGGGTGTATCATAATTCATATTCTCCAATGGGACACATCCATAGCCAAGAGTCATCAATCACACTCTCCAGTTAGAATTTTGGGCGGCAGAAACTTCAGTCACCTAGTTACTATCTTTGAAAAAATTATTTATGGAATGCAGTTTCGGTTTGCAAGCTGCCGCACTGCTCCCCCCCTCCCTTTCTGCTGGCAACTCTAAAAAGACCATAGAAATATTTGTATGGGTTGACACCATGATTCACTCAACAATGGTGGCAAGAAAGGTCGTAAAACAGATGTCTCCATTAACAACAGAAGCTTTGTGCTCCATTGTGGTTATTAAGTCGAGGACTACCTGCGTAAGTCTAAGACAGAAATCTTCCAAACTTGGCAACTTTTAAGACTTGTGGACTTCAACTCCCCAAATTCTGGGAGTTGAAATCCACAAGTGTT
Source organism: Pseudonaja textilis (assembly GCF_900518735.1). Next base: position 2,739,301 of record NW_020769341.1, read on the forward strand.
AAAGTTGCCAAGTTTGGGGTCCCCCCTGGTCTAAGAACTATTGTGATTGCATGGAGGAAAAGCTCTCTTAGAGACACTTTTCACTGGAAGTGTTGTGGTAAGCCAGCAGCAGCAGTTGAGGATGGCTGAGGAAAGCGAGGACTCAGATGAGGGGCCAGAACCTTTAGGGAGTGGACTGCTGCCTTCAGAGATTGTGGGGGCTGGCAGCAGCGATGAGGAGGTTCTCGAGGAGCCTGTGCCAAGTGCAGGTAGGGCCACTCGTAGGAAAGAGCAGTTACAACAGCACGGGAGACTCTGGAGTAAGGCTGCAAGGTAATGGGCCCTCCTTCAAGAAGATAAAAGCCAGCTGTAAATCAGACGTTCTTTGCAGAAGGCAAAGACATTTTGAAACTCCAGCCTCGGGGACATTCCAGTATCCTGAGTTTGTATTTGGAGATTCTTATTTTGCAAATTATTTCTTGTCTGTTATCTTTTGGCAAGTCTCGCACAGTTTGGCAAGGCTTGTGCTTATCGCAGCTAATTATTTTGTAAAAGCATTACAAGGTTTCTGTTCCTTTTGGATTGTGTTTGATTTGTTGGAAAAGGGCATGGGTCAGAACAGGAGGTGTTGTTTGCTCACCATGGGCTTCTAGATCTCGCACAAGTCGATGGGTGTCGAAGTTGAGTTTCCGTTGCTCCAGTGGAGTGATTTCGACTCTTCTCATATCGTAGGACTGCGCTGAGGCCGACGCAGCAAAACCTGAGAAGTGTGGTACGATTGAGTTTGTCTTGCTTATGTCAAATAAAATTTGATCACCTTCTAAGGTCGGGTTTTTCCAAACCTCAGAAGGTGCGTGGACTTCAACTCCCAGAATTCCCCAGCCAGCGCCTCCACAGTGGAGTTTCTATGACTCTTTGAGCCAAAATGAAAGAAGCCAATTGAGGAATTGTACCAACACACCTTTGTCCCTTCTTGCAATATATGCACACGTATACATACATATAGCATTTATATATATTTGTTGCATTTCAATATATAGATACTGTAGATAGGCAAGATAGATAGAAAATAGAATAGAATAAAATAGAATCAGAAATAGAACAGAATATAGAATAGAATCAGGAATAACATAGAACAGAACAGAACAGAACAGAATAGAATCAGGAATAGAATAGAATCAGGAATAGAATCGAATATAGAATAGAATCAGGAATAGCATAGAATAAAATAGAATCAGAAGTAGAATAGAATAGAATCAGGAATAGAATAGAATTGAATAGAATCAGGAATAGAATTGAATAGAATCAGGAATAGAATAGAATAGAATAGAATAGAATAGAATAGAATAGAATAGAATAGAATCAGGCATGGTATAGCATAGAACAGAATTCTTTATTGGCCAAGTGTGATTGGACATACAAATAACTTGTCTTTGGTACAAATGCTCTCAGTCTACATAAAAAGAAAAAGGAAAAAAACACATTCATCAAGAACCATAAGATTCAACACTTAGAAACCTAGTCATAGATTTCTAATAAGCAATCAAATCATATTAGGAAACAAACAAAAACAATATAAATTGTAAAGATACAAGCAACATGGTTATGGTTATAATGATAGATAGATCAGAATAATCAGAATAGAGGTGGAAGGGACCTTAGAGGTCTTCTAGTCCAGCCTCCTATTCAAGCAGGAAATCCTATATCATATAGATAGAAAAATATACATAGATATGGATATATGTGTGTGTGTGTGATAGGTATAAATTCATATAGATATAAATATATAGAGATATAAAAATATATAGTATGTGTATGGCAGATGAGATTCTGCCGAAACGTTGCTACAACTTTAAAAGCACAACTACAATGACGTGGGAAAATACCCGAACAAAGCTGAATGCCATACATGTAAGTACCCGCGAAAACTTAAGAAAACATATACATGCATGTATGTGTGTATGTGTGTATGTATGTATGTATGTATGTATATATATGTATATATATGTGTATATATGTGTGTATATATGTATATATGTATGTGGATCTTTGGTCCAGAAAACAAGTATATATGTATGTATGTGTATAT
>NW_020769341.1:2750528-2760729 GCF_900518735.1 Pseudonaja textilis
TAGAATAGAATAGAATAGAATAGAATAGAATAGAATAGAATAGAATATGGGATGGGATGGGATGGGATGAGATGGGATGGAATGGAATGGAATGGAATCGAATATGGAATGGAATCGAATATGGAGTGGAATGAAGTGGAGTGGAGTGGAGTGGAGTAGAATAGAATGGAATGGAATGGAATGGAATAGAATAGAATATGGAGTGGAGTAGAGTAGAGTAGAGTAGAGTAGAATAGAATAGAATAGAATAGAATAGAATAGAATAGAATAGAATAGAATAGAATAGAATATGGAATGGAATGGAATAGAATATGGAATGGAGTGGCGTGGCATGGCGTGGCGTGGCATGGCATGGCGTGGCATGGCGTAGAGTAGAGTAGAGTAGAATAGAGTAGAGTAGAATAGAACAGAACAGAATAGAATTGGAAGGGACTTTGGAGGTCTTCTAGTCCATCCCCCTGCTCAAGCAGGAGAACCTATACAATCTCGAATTGTAGACTGTCCAGTCTCTTCTTGAAAACCTCCAGTGATGGAGCACCCACGATTTCTGGTGGCCAGCTGTTCCACTGGTTAATTTTCCTCACTGTTAGGAAGTTTCTCCTTAGTTCCAGGTTGCTTCTCTCCTTGATTAGTTTCCATCCATTATCCTGCCCTCTGGTGCTTTGGAGAATAATTTGACCACCCACCCCCCGCTTCTTTGTGGCAGCTCCTCAAATACTGGACATACTGCTATCATGTCACCCCTCGTCCTTCTTTTCTCTAGACTCATTGACTAATGTCAACTCATTCCGAGGTTCACCTTCCGTGACACCATCTCTACCCACTCAAACCATCTTCCTGGGTGCCTCTCTCTTACCACATCTTTTTGGTCCCACTGAGCTCCACAAAAATTAATGGAAGCTAATAGAAGCGACAGAATCTCATCCACACTAAACTGGGATGTGTGCTTTGAACGTGTAGAAAGTTAGCACCCACCCCGCTCCTAGAAGAATGAAATATTTGGAGGAATATTTAAAAAAAGGCAGGATAAAATATTTCCCCTAAAAAGAGAAATAAAAAGTCTGAAGGGAGATAGAAACTCAGAGCCCCAATTCCCTCTCCCCAGCAGATATTTTGTGCCCATTGAGAGCAATATCTACAAAACAAAAGACCTTCAGCTCCAAATTGATGGGATTAAGACATGACATAATAGGACATAATAGGATTAGCCCACTAGCAGCACAGCTCATTGTCAGGAATCCGACCCATGCCCTCATAAAAGCAGGAGCCTCGAGTCCGTTTTCAAGAAAAATCCAGCTATTTATTAGGAGCACCATGTTGGCATGGACCTAGTGAGGCCCGCTCTGACCTCACTCAGTTCACACCTTGCCTCTGACCCTGTTTCCCCCTCCCTCCGAGGTGTGTCATCAGTCACATTCCCCAATAAAGCAATTTGTGGGTCGTAGAAGTCCCTCCCTCTATCCCCTGCCAGTTTCCATGGAGATGGCCTTGTTTTTGGTTGGCTAGGATGTACGTTGTTTTGACTAAAGTGCAAATTCCCTGATACCATTGCAAGGCTTGATTCACCACCCCTCTTCCTAGGGCAACTCTGAAGTGTCAAGCCCCCAATTAACATGTGCATAGCCATTTTATTTAGCCTTATTATATATTCCTTTTCTTTCTTTCTCTTTGCTGGTTATGGGGGAAGGGATTCGGGCTTGCCACATTCCTAAGGTGGGAGGAGTGGAGATACAGTTGTTTAGGCTAGGTGGTTCTCCTTCCCGTGGGAACGAAAGCTGAACCTGCTGAGACCTGGAGGTGGAGAATGATGACACCAGGCAACGTTGATTTACTTCTATTGGGGAATGTGATTTTTGGGGCGCTATTCCTAATTTCCAATATTATGTGGTGTAATTCTGGGTTGTGTCAGATCCGGAACTACAACAGACTTTGGCAATTTGATGCTTTTCTAAATAAAAGAAATTGTTTTGGAAGATGGAGTTTGCTCTTTTCTTTTTAATTGGATTTCATCACTTGGAAACGTGACAGGGAGCATGTTAGGGAAGCTTTGAGAATTGACATTCAGTACATTGCACGATCTCCTAAGGACATTGGATCAGCCCAAACTTTAACCAAACTTAGCTCAGACAAACTCCTAGGATTTGTACATGGCCCCATAGAAGTCTGATAACAGCCAATAAATTACATGTTTTTGCCCAGGAACAGGAAGCTCAAGTTCAAAGCCCAAGAGAAGGTGTAAAAGCCACTCATTCTCACTCCGTATCTTTAGCTGCACCAAAGAACCATGGGCTTGGTGATTCTGCTTCATCATTTAAACCATCTTTCCAACCACCCTCCAAGTTTCCAATGTCTTTGTCCCGGCTTGGAACTGAACTAGATCAGTGGTGGGTTCAATTTTTTTTTACTACTGGTTCTGTGGGCATAGCTTGGTGGGGGTGGTAGGAGAAGGATACTGTAAATCTCCACTTCTTTTCCATGCCGCTAACCTGCTTTCCAGCTCCGTTCTCCTGTGCAGGGCAACAAAAGGAGACCCAGCCTATCAACTGGGACTCGGGAGGCAGAGAATACATGGGGGCAGCCAGTCAGAGGTGGCATTTCCCGGTTCTCCAACTACTCAAAATTTCCACTACTGGTTCTCCAGAACTAGTCAGAACCTGCTGAATACCACCTCTGAACAGAAGGGAAGAAAAGGAAAGGAAAGGAAGGAAAAGGAAAGGAAAAGGAAAGGAAAGGAAAGGAGGAAGAGAGTGAAAGGAGGAAGGAAGAAAGGAAGAAAGGGAGGGAGAGAGGGAGGGAGGAAGGGAAGGAAAGCAGTGGTGGGATTCAAAAAATTTTACTACTGGTTCTGTGGGTGTGGCTTGGTGGAGGTGGTGTGGCTTGGTGGGCGTGGCAGGGGAAGGTTACTGCAAAATCCCCATTCCCTCCTCACCCCAATAACCTGCTTTCCAGCTCCGTTCTCCTGTGCAGGGCAACCAAAGAAGACCCAGACAATCAGCTGGGACTTGGGAGACAGAGAATAGATGGGGGCGGAGCCAGACAGAGGTGGTATTTGCCGGTTCTCCGAACTACTCAAAATTTCCGCTATTGGTTCTCTAGAACTGGTCAGAACTGGCTGAATCCCACCTCTGGTCCAGATAGATATTTTTTCCAGCAAACCGATGCGCTGCACATTTTCCTAGCCCTTCCTATTCCTTTTTAAAAGAGCTTTTTGGGCCTCTGCAGTGCTGTGAGTATCTGAACTCCATTTTAGAGAAGCTTATCGTATAAGGTCAAGTGTTATTGTAGACCTAGACAAGCCATTCCGAGCTAGACCTATTTGTGCCGTTTTTTAAAAGGTCCACAAGTTTTTCCCCCTCTTTTACAGTCCGAAAAACATGTGGATTTGGTGAACCTCTTTTGATGAAATTGACCTTTTTCTCTGTGTTTACTGGCTCTTTTCTTCCACCTGATTTTTTTCCATTCGGTCTAAAAAAAAAAAAAATCCCTTTGAGCGATGCAAAGAGGCTGCCCTTTTATCCTATCGCTAGTAAAAAGAAAAAAAGAAAGAGAAAAAAAATCGCACGACGGCTGTCGTAATGATTGATTGAACTTCTGAGGATGTCACGGGATGTTCAGAATTTCTCAGGGGAAGTCACAGAATAGTGATCAGTAGGGGGCATAAAATGTCTTGGGAAAATACATTCATTTTGAGCCGCAACCTTAAATACACTAAGGGACTTATTTCAATGTCAATACAATTTCTTTCTCTAGTCTGGAACCACCAGAGAAATAGCTCAGCTGATGTTCCTCTGATGTCGGACAGACTGTGCGGGCATAGCTAATCTTCCTCCCTCCCTCCCTTCCTTTCATCCTTCCCCTCCCTCCCTCCCTCCCTCCTTCACACTCCCTTCTGCCTCCCTCCATCTTCCTTCCCTTCCTCTCATCTCCCTCCCTCCCTCATTCCCTCCCCTCCCTTCTCCCTCCCTCCCACTAATCTTCCTTCCTCGCTTCCTCCTCCCTCCCTTCATCTTCCTTTCATTCTTCCCTTCTCTTCCTCCTCCTTCCCTCCCTTTTTCTTTCATCTTTCCAGAGGTGGGTATTCAGCAGGTTCTGACCAGTTCTGGAGAACCGGTAGCGGAAAATTTTGAGTGATTTGGAGAACCGGCAAATACTACCTCTGACTGGCCCCGCCCCCATCTAGTCTCCGCCTCCCGAGTCCCAGCTGATTGGCTGGAACTTCTTTTGTTGCCCTGCACAGGAGAATGGAGCTGGAAAGCAGGTTAGTGGGGTGGGGAGGGAATGGGGATTTTGCAGTATGCTTCCTCTGCCACGCCCACCCAGCCACGCCCACAGAACTGGTAGTAAAAAAAAATTGAATCCCACCACTGCATCTTTTCCCTCCCTCCCTCCCTCCCTCCCTCTTCCTCCCTTTCCTTTCATCTTCTTCCCTCCCTCATTTCCTCCCCTTTCTTTCTCCCTTCTCCCTTCCTCCTCCTTTTGCGACCTTCTGACCAGCCAAGTCAATGGAGAAACCAGATTCACTTAACAAACCGTGCTACTAATTTAAGAACCGCAGCAAATCCCTTAAAAAACGAGGTGAGAAACGTCATAAAATGGAGGAAATTTCTCCCAAAACAACATACATTTTGGTCTCAGTTGTGGTCGTAAGTTGAGATCTACCCGTACTTTTCAAGGGCAGCCGCCTGGAGAGCCCTTTAATAAATCACCACAATCCGAAACTTTCCTAATAAGCCTCTGTGGGAAGAAATATCCATCTAGTTCCGTTCCAAGCCGCGAGAAAGGCCCTAGAGACAAAATGGAGGCTGGTGGCTGATTGGGAAGAGGGTCCATTTATTGGTGAAGCAGAACCCCCAAACATGTGTGATTCTAGGCAGCTGACAACATGGAGTTGAGAGTGAGAGGTTTTTACATCTTCTCTTGGGCTTTGTACTTGAGCTTCCTGTTCCTGTGCAAGAACATGTATTCTATTGGCTGCTGTCAGGCTCCCATGGGGCCATGTAGGGGTTATGTAGGGGTCCTAGCTGGCTCTATGAGCTAAGTTTGGTTGAAGTTTGGAGGGTGATGCAATGTCCTTAGGCGATTGTGCGATGTAGTGAGCTCTGTGTCTTAATGGGTTAATCCTACTATGTCCAGAAGGGTCATGTCTTAATCCCATCATCCTGGAGCTGAAGGTCTTTTGTTTTGTAAATAGGCTGGCCCAGTATTTTAATGGGCACAAAATATCTGCTGGAGGGAAAGGAACTGAGGTTATGAGTGTCTGTCTCCCTTAAGATTTTTTAATTTCTCTTTTAGGGGAAATAGTTTATCCTTTTAAAAAAAAAAAAAATTCCTCAAAATATTTCATTCTGCTAGGAGGGGGAGGGGCTGGCTTCCCACACCTCAGTAACATGTAGAACCCTAAAAGAGCTTGAACAGAGGAAGAAGGAGGTGGTGGATTTATGTTTCATAAGTCAAGTCCCTCGCGCTATACTTACATTTGATTCTTTATATGCCTTGAAAGATCCTTCGGGGGTGGGGGAGGCTGTGTTGTGTTTTTTAAATACTGCACAACGGCTGCCTGGTTATGCAACCGTTTTATGGGATGACATTATAGTAAGTAACCTGACACTTATCAGTTTTCTGATAAAATGAATTTCCCAGGCTTGTAAACAAAGCTGTTGACTTGGAACTGAAATGTATCTCAGGATAGAATTAGACTAGTGATTAGGACCTCTCATTATGTCTAGTGTTTTTGTGTTTGTGGGTGGGTGTGCTTGACCCGGTGTTTGGTGGAACAGCCTGACTAGGTCCTTGCAAGCCTGTTTTCCGCTTGTCTCCCCCTTGTAAAATCTTGAAGCGTTATTTGACTAAGCTGGTTTCGTGGAGAGGGGGAGGAGAAATCATCCTTTATTCTCCATTCTACTTTGAATCAGAACTGAGTACTCCTTCACTTACAGCCATAATTCCCATTGCTAAAGGAGGTGGATGTCAGTATTCCAACGAACAAACTCCAAACCAATAAACTCCGCGGCAAGCATTTTCTCAAAGTTCTATTTTATTAGAATTGTCCTATTGGCACACCTGAATCTGAGTGTTCCAGGTTTTCCCTTCCCCAAAGAAAAATCAAAGATCCGTCCCCTGCACCCATAAATCCATCACATGGCCCAATCAAACATCATCCCAACTGAAGACCTTCTTCCAGACACTCTCCTCCAGGTGCAGGGCAACATGTCCTTGACTCTCTGAGAAAGAGTGTTGTTGAGTCTAATCTTCTAACTCTCTAAGAAATCCCCCTTCCCAATTTCCCAGGCACTAAATGTGGCAGCCGTGAAGCTTCCAAGCAAAATATGTCTTCCAAGACTGACAGGGGATAAATGAGCCATGCTTGGTTTTATGGTTGTTGTTGGTTTTTTTTGCCATGGTTGTTAAATGAATTGTGCAGTCCTGAAGCAGATCCATTTCCCCCCACTGACTTTGCTTGTCAAAAGGTCGAAAATGGAGATCACATGATTTTGGGATCCTGCAACTATTCTACTGGTAAATACATGTCAGTTGCCAAGTGCCTGAGTTTTGATCAGGTGAGCATGGAGGTGCTGTGATGGTCATAACTGCGAGGACTGGTTGCAAGTCATTTTTTTTTCCATGGTCGTAATTTTGAATGGTACCTAAACCAATGGTTGTAGGTTGAGGTGTGTCTGTGTGCTGCAATGGTTAATATAGGATTAATCTTAAAGTTAGAAAGTTTCAAATTCCTATTTAGCCAGAATTAATTAAGATGCTTGTTTATTTGTCAAATTTCTACTGAGAGACATAGGAGCTACCCACGTTTCTCCGAAAATAAGACCGGGTCTTACATTAATTTTTACATTAAAAGATGCATTAGGGATTATTTTCCAGTTGGGTCTTATTTTGGGGGGAACTATGGTATTAAATGTGTCCATCTGGCCGATGATCTTAATTGGGGCTTCTTTTGGGGGGGGTAGGGCTTATATTACAAGCACCCCAAAAATATATATGCTAGGGCTTATTTTCCAGTTGGGTCTTATTTTCAGGGAAACACAGTAAGTAGGAATGTCTGAGGCTTCATGACACATTAGCCCGGACACGTTAGCTGTATTCACACATTTACTACAGGAGAAAGAGTAGTAGAATCTGGAGACAGAGTTAAAAGAGGGATCAGCGCAGAATCTCTACATAGTCACAAGCAGACAAATCCAACCTGCCTTGAATTCCATTGACCTTTCTGGTCTGTAGAAGGTCTCAGTCATCTAGGTCGTGGTTGTCCCAAAGCAGAAGTGGTATTCAGCAAGTTCTGACCAGTTCTGGAGAACCGGTAGCGGGAATTTTGAGTAGTTCAGAGAACCAACAAATACCATCTCTGATTGGAGATTTTACAGTATCCTTCCCCTGCCACACCCACCAAGGCACGCCCACAGAACCGGTAGTAAAAATTTTTTGAATCCCACCACTGTCCCAAAGGTGCTTTTTCAAGAGGCAACTAGACTTTTTGGTTTTTTTCTTTTGAAGACATTTTGCTTCTCATCCAAGAGCTCTGACGGGATGGTGAAGAATGGAAGGATTTATATTCCTGACAGACCGCTGGTCATTTGCATCCTTTTAGTGAGTCACTGAGGCTACTTGGAGGTTTGTCTTTGTCCTCTGAGTCACCCTGAGTAGTTCTCCTGGTTCCTGTAGTCTGCATTTTTCCCTCTGGAAATACATTCTTATTCCCATACCATTCGAAGGGTGTTCATCCCAAATTGGATAGCTAAAAGCCTGTAGAGATTCTCAGTCCCTCCAGGTCACGGTTGTCCCAAATATGCTTTTTCAGGAGGCAACTGGAGTTTTTGTTCTTTCTTTTGAAGACGTTTCGCTTCTCATCCAAGAAGCTTCTTCAGCTCTGACAGGATGTGGAAAATAGAAGGATTGATATTCCTTGCAGACAGCTGGTCATTTGCATCCTTTTTAGAGGGTGGTTGAAGCCACTTAGAGGTTTACTGTGTCCTCAGAGTCACCTGAGTGGCGCTCCTGGTTCCTGTAGTCTGTAATTTTTTTTGGGGGGGGGGGTTTCCCTCTGAAAATCCATCCCTACTCCCATGCCATTCGAATGGTGTTCACCCCAAATTGGATAGCTAAAAATATGTAGAGATTCTCAGTCATCCAGGTGTTGGTTGTTCCAAAGATTTAATCTTTATCTAATTCCAAGCAGGTGTTGATCATTAGTTGAGAAGATTCTTTTCACAGGCTGTTTAGCAATAAATCAGTTTAATTGGACCTTCAAACGTGGACCTGGTCTTTCAAGCCTGACATTAATCTTCTCCATAAAACAAGAAGAAAAAAAAACCCACCCCACCACAGGGCCATAATGAGTCCTTTTTTGATTTACTGAGAACAAGCTAATGCTTTGAAATCCACCGAGAGCTGCAAACATTAATTTGTTAACCTAAATTGCAAAGACGGCTCTTGAATAATTGCATGCTGAGGAAAAAAACAACACACAGTGACACTTGTGTTCCTAAGCTCAGGTAAGACAGAATTGTGCTAAAATCAAGCCCAGTAGAAGAGGAGGCACCTCTAGTATTTAAATACTTTGAAAAGTCCTTGTGCAATAACAACTTAAACATCGGTTCTTCCGAAATGGAGTCAATTGCGGGATGAACGACAGAAAGAACAATATTTCTGGAGAAGCGGCATACTCTAGGGTAGTGTTTATGAAGAACTTTGGTAGCTTAAAAACACGTGAGTTTCAACTCCCAGAATTCCCCCAATAGGCCCTGGGAAATCTGGGAGTTGAACTTGTGGTTGCTGCATCCCAAAGGGGCTTTTTTCAGGAGGCCACTGGATTTTTCAGTTTTTTTTTTCTCTTAAGACATTCTGCTTCTCATCCAAGTAGCTTTCTTCAGCTCTGACTGGATGGAGGGGAATGGAAGGATTTATACTTCTGGCAGACTGCTGGTCATTTGCATCCTTTTAGAGGGTCGTTGAGGCCACTTGGAGGTTTATCTGTGTCCTCGGGGTCACCTTGGTTCCTTCCAGGAATATAAATCCTTCCATTCATCTCCCTCCAGTCAGAGCTGATGAACTTTTTGGATGAGAAGTGATACGTCTTCAAAAGAAAAGACAAGAATGTCCTGAAATAGCACCTTTGGGACAAACCATGACCCAACAGGATGGAGAATCTCTACAGAGCTACATCACCAGAGGTTTTCAAGAGGAGACTGGACACTCATTTGTCTAGGATGAAATAGGGGATCCACACTCAGCAGATGGATGGAGTAGACATTATCTTTTCATTACATCTTCTTTTTACTACTGACATAGTCTCCAAAAGACCTCTTTAGCTTTCCTTAGATATCCGAGGTGTTGATCTCTGGGGCCTTCTTTCTGCAAGATGTCAATTACTTGTTGGGGTAACCACTTGTGATTAGATACGTCTTTCATTTTCTATTTATGTGTCCTTTAATTCCTAGAAAATTCCCGTGCTTCCACTAAGTAAGAGGAGCTGGCATTCTCCCCAGCACATTTTCCTCAAAGGGATTTTTTAGAAGGAGGTTTCTGAGAAGAGATTTTCACAAAGGGCTTTGCCTTCTTCTGAACTAATTTGCCTCTTTGAATTGGCAGTTGTAGAGATTGATTTGTGAGGCAATCAGGGGGGAAAAAAGGTCTCCCAGGGAGTAAATTTCTGCCGGAGATAAGATTGGCTCCCTAATCTCCAATTCTTTCCATTTTTCGAAATGGGGTCTATATCTGATTTGGCTTTCTATTGTGGATTTATATTTTTTGGTAGGGAGGTTTTTATTGCCAGTTTTATGTTTGTCTCTCTCTGTCTCTGTCTCTACCTCTCTCCCCTCTCTCTCCTCCCCTCCCTCTCTCCCTCTCTATCTCCCCATTTCTCTATCTCTCCATCTCCCTCCCTCCCCACTCTAGCCTTACCTCTCTGCCTCTCCCCCTCGCTCTCTCTTTCTCTCTTTCTTTCTCTCTCCCCGCTCTCTATCCTCTCCCCCCTCTCTAACCCCCTCTCCCTCCCTTCCTCTATTTCTATTTCTAGCTCTATCCTTATCTCCCTCCCTATCTCCCTCCTTCTCCCTCCCCCCTCATCTCGTCTGTCTATCTATCTTCCTGACTCTCTGTCTGTCATTCTATCTATCTGTCTATCTATCTCTATCATCCATCTGTCTATCTATCTATCTATCTATCTATCTATCTATCTATCTATCTATCT
>NW_020769341.1:2777074-2795873 GCF_900518735.1 Pseudonaja textilis
ATCTATCTATCTATCTATCTATCTATCTATCTATCTATCTATCTATCAATCATCTGTCTATCATCTGTCTATCATCTATCATCTATCTATTTTTCTTTGTTTGGTTCTTTCTTTCTTTCTTTTTTCTTTCTTTTCTTGTCTCCCTCTCTTCCTCCCTCCCTCCTTCCCTCCCTCCCTTCCCTCCCTCTCTTCCTTGTCTCCCTCACTCCTTCCCTTCTTCTTTTTCAAAAAAGATAACCACCGTAACATTAATCAGATTTCAGTAACATCACTCTAACCTGGCAAGGCAGTTAAAAAAATTCAGAGATTCGGCATTCCCTTTATATTCACACACCCATTTTCATACTTTTTTTTTAAAAAAAGAAAACCTTTGGAAGTTTTGCAAGGCATTGCTGATTTCCTAAAGCTTGCATGGATTGATTTTTGCACATGGCTCTGGCAGACTGTTTTTGAGGTGATGTCATCTCGGGCACGTTGTCCTCTTGCTACGGTCACATTGTGTTGCATGTGTTGCACAGAATCAGGTGTGATAATATGAGCAAGAACATATAAGTCGGAGGAAAACGCATTGATTAACTGAGGACCTGCTTCCTTTCCGCTAGAATCAAAACTGGGGAGGTTGAACTCTCAAAGCCGAGCAGGTGTTAATTCAAAAATGAATTAACATGAGCAGAATCGTCTTTCCTAGTTTTCAGAGCCTTGCATTTCATGCGAGTAATCGTGGATTGCATGCTTTCTGTCATGCCCCTATTGGAGTCTGACTCTGAGGGAGAGGAAGAACAGCCGACAGGGAGTGGAAGTGTGGCTCCGGAGGTTGTGGAGGAGGCTGGGCAGCCAGAGGAAGACCCAGGCCCATCCCCTCTCCATCCTAGGGCATGAAGGGAGGAGAGGATAAGGGAGAGACATCAGCCAGAGTATAGAACAACTCAAAGAAGTAATGAAAGATGTGGAGAGACGTGGCCAGGAGAATTGCCAAGAGTTTGACACGACGAAGTGGATAACATCTATTTGTTTTTGTTTTTTAAAAATAAAGTTTTATTTGGGTTTTCACACATACAAAATACAAGTAAAACGTCTTTTTTGAAAATAGCATGGTCCCGGGTTGAACTTCTTTATACAGACACAAAACTCAATTTCATGCTCCTTTTTGTGTTCTATTCCATATCTTATACTATTCTACCTTTTCTATATAGTTTTTTCCCCTCTTTTAATTTTCTCAATTTTAGTTTAATTATCTCAATTCAAATCATTATATTTATACTTTTGTCTGTTCTGTTTCAATTTCATATTATCTTTTCTCATTAAACAAAATTTTCTCCTGTAGTTACTAATCCGAGTATGACACCTTTATATCTTTTAATTACATCCATTCAACTCTTATTTAAACTTCAATATATACTTTAAGGTTATGACCTTCAATATAATACATAATATATGACTTCCAATCGAATTCTGCTTGGTACATTCTTATAATACACACTATATTCTTTCAAAAAAAAGATGATATATATATATAAGAACAACAACTATTTGTTGTTGTTAGTTACGAAGTTGTGTCTGACCCATCACGACCCCATGGACAACGTTCCTCCAGGCCTTCCTGTCCTCTCCAGAATCCATTTAAGTTCACTGCTTCAGGGACTCCATCCAGCTACCTCATTCTCTGCCATCCCCTTCTTCTTCTTTGGCCCTCCATCGTTCCCAGCATTCGGCTCTTCTCCGGGGAGTCCTTCCTTCCTTCTCATGAGGTGGCCAAAGTCTTTGAATTTCATCTTCAGGATCTGGCCTTCTGAAGATCAATCAGGGTGGATCTCCTCTAGGACTGACTGGTTGGATGGCCTTGCAGTCCAAGGGACTCACAGGAGTCTCCTCCTCCAGCACCAGAGTTGGAAGGCCTCCATTCTTTGGCGCCCAGCCTTCCTTACGGACCAACTTTTACAGCCATACATTGCCAAAAATGGGCCCATTCCCAGTTTCCAGAAAGCCTCAGGAGTCCGGGGAGGCTGTTTTCGTCCTCCTGGAGGCTCAAGGAAAATCTGGAAAATCTCCAGAGCCTGGGGAGGGCAAAAACTGTGGTGCAGGAGGCTGACTAGGCCACACCCACCATGGCCACACCCACCCAGCAACTGGGCAGAGAACCCTTTGCTAAAATGTTTGAAGCCCACCCCTGGGTGGCATATATAATTTAATACATGAATTAAAAAAAAGAAGTAAAATTGTTTGATGAATTACTTTCCTTCCGTGAGGTTCAGTGCTCTCCCTAAATGGAATTCTTAAAGCCAGTGATCTCCGCCTTCTCTGGCTCCCAAGTTCTTCTCAATGGAAGACCGATCCTTTGGAAACCTTACAAACAGTTGGCAAATGTTTGCCAATCCCATCTGCTCCGCCATGCCAAAAAGCGCAGTTTGCATTCTGTCTACCATGTCCGGAAGGAGCTGCCTGCTGTTTCTGTGGGCTTGGCTCTCAGTTTTTGTCAGGGAAGGACCTGATGGCATTCATTCGGATGCATAGACGCCATCTGCTCCAAGGTTTGATCGAGTTATTCTCACTCGTCCCACGATAAGGATGAGGCTCCACGGACCACGGAAAGGCGGGATGAATTTCCCACCGCTGACGAATGTTGGAAGAGTATCAAGGAAGCCCAATGGCTTTCACTCAAGTCTGTTTGTCTGAACCTGTGATCGGTTATGGTGCAGCCATATGGCGCCCCTGTCAGCTTGTCACAAGCTATTATTTCCTTTGCTTTGCCATTGTTTTGTCAGACCTGATTTGCGATTTTTTTTTTGCAAATTTTTTTAACCATTTGCGTATTGGTGCGCGTACCGAGAAATTATCAAGGATAATTTCAGCAGCATTTGATCAAAAGTGGTTGCAATTGAGCTACTAAAAACATGCCACTTTGCAGGTTCCGATGCTTAATAGAAAATCAGTTAAATGCACTGTGTCAATTACTGTTCCCAGAACAGAAGGTGAGAAAGTGAGGTTTGAATTATTATCCCTTCTGCCTTCTCTTTAGCGTTTTATTTTATTTTTTCCCCGTGAAAACATTGACTGCTATTTTGCAGTCGTCCCTTATTGGACCTTGGGTTCTTGGTGTAGTCTGATCTTGGTTGTTTGACTGTGGACATTTTGAGAGCCAGTTTGGTGAAGCGGTTAAGGCTCTGGTCTAGAAAGGAGAAGACTTTGAGTTCTAGTTCGCCTGGGTGACTTTGGACCAATCATCAGGAGTTTGTGAGTTCTAGTCCCACCTTATGCACGAAAGCAGCCTGGTAACTTTGGGCCAATCACCAGGAGATTCTGAGTTCTAATTCCACCACAGGCATGAAAGCCAGTCGGGTGACTTTGGGCCAATCACTAGGAGACTGCAAATTCTAGTCCTTCCTTAGGCACAAAAGTTAGCTGGGTAACTCTTTACCAATCCATCTCCCAGTGTTGTTATTGTGGTGAAGAAGAGGAAAGAAGAAGGGATATTATGTATGTTCGCTGCCTTAAATTACTTTTAAACTAATAAGGGCAGGATAAACATCTAATAAATAAATAATGGCCCAAGATGAATCATCTGTCAAAAATGTTTTGTTCCTTAATCCATCTGAACTGGAGTTGGACAGATTGATTGTGATCATGTGTGAGAACTGGAAAGATATTGTTTGCAAAAGTTAACAGTAGCAGTAAAGTAAGCAACAACTTACTCTGCCAAAGCATAATTGGCTCTCTGACCCCATTCACCTTGGGTTATTTATGAAAAAAATAAAAAATAAAGGGGGAATAAAAAAATATTTAAACAAAAGCTTGCTTTGTTAAGAGCTGAATTTCCATAATGCCAGAAGACTTTAATCTTTAACAGAAGTCTTCATGTTTCTGAAAGCTGGCAACCATCTTTTGAATATTTCTAGCAATCCTAAATTTCATTAAGAGAGGGATTCAGTCAAGATCAAGTGAGGTACTAATACCACTCTATAAAGCCTTAGTTAGTAAGACCATACCTAGAATACTGCATCCAGTTTTGGTCACCACACTATAAAAAAAGATGTTGAGACTCTAAAAAGTGCAAAGAAAAGCAACCAGGACGATTAGGGGACCGGAGGCTAAAACATACGAAGAACGGTTGCAGGAACTGGGCTTGGCTAGTCTAGTGAAGAGAAGAACCAGAGAAGACATGATAGCAGTCTTCCAATATTTGAGGGGCTGCCACAGAGAGGAGGAAAGGGTCAAGCTATTTTCCAAAATACCCGAAAGCCAGACAAAGAATAATGGATGGAAAATGAACAAGGAGAGATTCAACCTGGAAATAAGAATTTTTCTGATGGTAAGAGCAATCAAGTAACGGAACAGAAGTTGCCTTCAGAAGTTGTGGCAGCTTCATCACTGGAAGCTTTCAAGAAGAGATTGGACTGCCATTTGTCAGAAATGCTGTAGGGCCTGCTGCTTGGGTGGGAGGGGGGGTTGGACTAGATGACCTACAAGGTCCCTTCCAACTCTGTTAATCTAATCTACAAAGCTATAGGAATCCAATAATGTTCCACCTCAGTGACTGCTCCTGGATTTTAAAAAGTCATTAAGAGTTACTTTGCAGAGTGAGGTGGCCAACATGTAAATTTAATAAATAAATAAATCACATTAGCAAATGTGTTCTCTGTCTATATTATGGGGATCACCATCATCTGTGCACAGTAGATTCTGGAAGTCATCAGAACAATCCTGGCGATAAATGGAGCTGGTGTGAAATTTGACCAAAACAGAGGATCGTAGACCCCAATGGTAGATTCGAGCCCATTTCCTGGTAGGAATTCCATTTAGCAGTTGTGCAACAAGGAACAATGTTTTGCTAGAAATGTCAGCCAAGCCTTTGTGAGAAGGAATCCAGTGGAATCCCAATGAAACCCACTGCCTATTCCAGTGATGGAATTCAAAATATTTTACTACCAGTTCTGTGGGTGTGCACTTCGCGTGTGCGCAGAGCATTTTAAAACGGGCAATTTTAAGCATGAAAAGTTACCTTACCATCAGCGCTGGTGAGTAAAACAGCTGAGGCGTGGCGCGAATCAGCTGAGCTGCAAACAAAGGAAATATAAGACAGGAAAGGACAGGAGCGGATGGGCGGGGCGAACTGCTGTCCGGCGCTACCGGATCGCTAGAAGCGGTGCGAACCGGCAGCATACCACCACTGGCCTGTTCCAAGCATTTGTGGGCCATCTTGGTGATGTTACCTAGTTGGGTTGTGAAACATCTGCAATAAAACAACCAAGCTCAGAGACCACAAAGGACCCACAGTCCTCCTCGGAAAACCCCACTCCTTCTAGCACTGATGATGTTACCTAGTTGGGTAATGAAACATCTGCAAGGAAACAACCAAGCTCAGAGACCACCAAAGACCCACACCCCTCCTTTTTCTCCTCCTCTGCAAACCCCACTCTCTTCTACTACTGATGATGTTAACTAGTTGGGTAAGGAAACGTCTGCAAGTTAACAGCCAAGTTTGGAGAGCATCAAGAATTCCAAAGTTCATCCCTGAACTACAAATATTTTCATCTATATCCATGTAAGCTGCCTTGAGTTGCCGTGTGCAAGTAGGCAGCAATATAAATTTCATAAAATAAATAAACAGACTTTCCATATTTTCACACACTTTTGCCTTCTTGTCCTGGTGTTCACAAGAGATCTGTCTCTGGAGCCAAAGTCAACTTCTCTTGACCCATCTCAGCCTTTACAGCAGAAAGTCTGAGGCACACAAGTTACTCCTTCTGCTTCCTCCCCTTACAAGAACATCCTTTTTATAAATATAGATGCTTCATTGCATTTGGAATGAGCTCCTGGCTATCCCCAATTATGGATGGTAACTAATCAAGGAGAGAAGCAACCTAGAACTAAGGAGAAATTACCTGACAGTGAGAACAATTAATCAGTTGAACGACTTGCCTTCAGAAGTTGTGAATTCTCCATCACTGGAGAAGGCTTTTAAGAAAAGATTGGACAGCCATTTGTCTGAAACGGTATTGGGTCTCCTGCCTGAGCAGGGGTTGGACTAGAAGACCTCCAAGGTCCCTCCCAGCTGTGTTATTCTGTTATCTGTGTTTTTGTTATGCCACAGGTTAAGATTGATTTTGTCTTCATCTTCACATCTCCAGGGTGTTTTGAAGAGAACACATCGATATACATTAGTCCCCAGTGACATGACATTGCTTTTGAACTGAGGAAAATTTAATTTAATTTTCTTTTATCAGTTGGACTGCTGTAGCCTACCCATGCAGAGTTAGGCAGTTCTTGCAGAGGGATGTGAGCGAACCTTGGAGCAACCCGACTGTGTGCATTTATCTATGTGGGAGGGAGGAAGAAGAATAAAAAAAAAATCTTCCCTCTGGCTGGGCTGAGTTTAAGCATGGATGGGAACAGTGGTGGTCTGCAACCAGTTTAACAACTGGTTCTGGCCTAACGCAGACGCAATGTTCAAAATACAGCAATTTGAAACTCAACTGCTTACCTTCTAGGGCAGCCCCAGAAGTAGAACAGCTGAGGCGCAGAAATCAGCTGTGCCGTGCGAAGCTGTCATGGCCCTGTCAGAATCTGACATGGAGGAGGAAGCCAAACAGTTGACAGGGAGTGGGAGTGTGGCTCCGTTGGCTGTGGAAGAAACGGGGAAAGGGCAAAATGTGGCTGGGCATAGCAGGGGAGAGGTAGAACAAGGGAGAGCGAATTCAGAGGAAGACTTATCCTCTGAACCCATCTTTCATCCTATGGCACGGAGGGAGGAATGGAGAAGGGAGCAACGTGTGTTGTGTGCCTTACGGGGTAGGAAAGGGCCCTGATTCCCTTCATTAGCTGCAGCTAAGAACACAGTGTATAAAAAAAGGCAAGCTGCATATAGCAGGCTGTTGGGAGCAAACATGACTTTATCTTGTATCGTTGTGTCTTATTTGGAGACTTCCCAACTGTGTGAGTTTTGCCATGCTTTCAAGTTTGAAATTCCTGCTCCTGCCCTGCCAAACTAATTACTTCAGTTTGGTTTGTTTGGATTTTAAGTTACAGTTTGTGTGTACTTTGTTTTGGACTGAATTCTCTGCAGCCAAAGGCTGTTCGTTTTTCTCCAGCCCAATGATAATCTGGACACGGTGGACAAAGTTGGAGATAATAACGGGACGCTTATTGCTTATCTGACTGTGTTGCCTTTGCGCCATGCCCCGGATCATTACAGAATCAGCTGAGCCAGAAAGAAGGAAATGCAGGACAAGATAGGGCGAGAGCAGGTGGCCGAGGCCAGCTGATGGCTGGAACTACCGGTTCACTAGAACCAGTCCGAACCAGCAGCAGGCCCACCACTGGATAGGAAGGCTCAAGGCTCAAGTCCATGTCTATTACTGAGTCAGGAAAGAGCCTTTTCTAAAACTGGCTAAGATACTTTAATTTGGATTGATTTACAAATAGTCCTTGATTTTTGATATCAGTTGAGCCCCGGATTTTGGCTGCTAAGCAAGACATTTGTTCAGTGAATTTTGCCCCATTTTACCACCTTTCTTGGCACAGCTGTTAAGTGAGTCACAGCAGTTATTAAGTGAGTAATATAGTTGTTACGTGAATCTGGCTTCCCCATTGACTTTGTTTTTCATAAAGTTGCAAAAGATGAACACATGAGCCCTGAGACACTAAAAGCATCATATGAGTCGGCTGCCAAGCACCTGAATTTTGATCATGTGACCATGGGAAGGCTGCGATGGTTGCAAGTGTGAAAAAACAGTCATAAGTTACTTTGTCCAGCACCGCTGTAACTTTGAACAGCCACTAAATGAACTGTAATAAGTAGAGGACTCCCTGTATTGCATTCATAGGCCATCTTGTTGTGGCCCATCGGTGGCTGGCAGAGCCGGCAGCAGAGTTGGTCAGTAGTGAGGAAGTTGGGGAGGAACCTGGGCGATTCCTGGAGGGTGAGGAAGGCTCGGACGAGGGCTCTGCATCAGAGGCAGAGATGGGGCCACGGCAGGCTGGCAGTCATCAGCTGCCTTCGGGCTCGGACAGCAGTGAGGCAGGGGAGCTTCTGGAACTGGTTCCCAGCCTGCGCATGCACAGAGCTGTCAAAAGGAAGGCACAATTAAGAACTCAGGGTCGATGTGGGAGTAAGGTCACAGGTGGACAATGAATGGCCCCTCCCATCAGGATTAAAAGAGAAGCAAAGGGGGAGGGGGCTTTTACAGGAAACAACTCGCTCGTTCCTTCGTTCCAGCCTTGTGGAGATTTGTCTGTATAACCCAGCCCTTCCCTGCCAGCACCGAGTGTGGAACTATTTACTGGGCAGTTGTTCCAGGATTGATAAAGATCTGAGCTCATTAGTCTACTTTCACAAGACTGTTTGCCAAGCCATTGGCTGACTGTGAATGAAATAAATTCCCATTAATATAATGAAAGAGGTTTTGCCGGGAGTCAGAATTGACAGTGCTTTTTGGGGAGGCCTATGACAGAACACATCCTTCTTCTTGAAAGTTTGACGTAGCAGACAATGGGAATTTACCTCATTTATTACAAATCTCTGAGAAGTGGCCCAAATTAGTCCCTGGCTTACCACTCTTCGTTTAGTAACATTTCAAAGTTACCACGTCACTGCAAAAAGTGGCTTATGACCATTTTTCTCAATTACAGCTACTGCAGCACCCCCAAAGACACGTAATCAAACTTCAGATGCTTGGCAACTGGCATGTACTTATGACGGTCGCAATACCCTGAGGTCCTGTGATCCCCTTTGGCAGGGGTGGGATTCAAAATTCCCAGCAACCGGTTCTCTGCCCAGTTGCCGGGTGGGCCTGGCCTACCAGAACGTCCGGGATGGCTGTTTTTCACTTTCCCCAGAGTCCGGAGGCTTCCCTCAGTCCTCTGGGAGGGCGAAAACAACCTCCCTCAGGCTCCAGGTGGTCTCTGGAAGCCAGAAACAGGCCCATTTCTGGACTTCCAGAACTTCTGGTTCAGCCCATTATTCGCCCTCCTAGAGCCTCTGCACGGAGCCTGCACTTACCTGCATCCAAAATGGGCCTCATGGAGATTCCTGGGAGGGGTGAGATGGGGTGGGCGGGGCCAGCCAGTTGGTTCAACTACTGGTTCGGTGAACCAGATGTAAATTTAACATCCGGTTAAAGTGGCCCAAACTGGCTGAATCCCACACCTGCCCTTTTGGGACGTTCTGACAAGCAAAGGCAATGGGGGAGCCATTTTCCCTTAACAACCGTGTTATTAACTTAACAACTGCAGTGATTCACTTAGCAATGGTGGCCAGAAAGGACGCAAATTGAGGCACAGCTCACTTAACAACTCTCTCGCTTAGCAGTAGAAATTTTCAGCTCAGTTGTGGCCACAAGTCAAGGACTACCTTACCAATGAGCAAAATCTGATCGTATCTCTGTTTTTTTTTTTTGCAGCAATTTAAAGACCGACATGTTTCTTCGAACATTGCCTGAAATTTACTTGATCAAATGGGAGTGATCCTCCAACACTTCGTGTGTTCTCACAAAAGGGACCGGATCCATTCTCCCATGGATCGTGTTACCATCCATTCCTTGAATCCGTTGATCGCATTTCTGGAAAAATAAGGCGGCAAATTCAAATAAGCCTGAGACTCAATAAGCACGCAAAGACACAGATGGTATGAAACATACATCTTAACTTTCTTTCTTTTTTTTTATTATTGTGTGTGCTTTATTTTTTATTTTTTATTTTTTATTACACAAATGGAATGGATGCGTCGAGTATTTACACTTAACAGGAGTGAAAGCTGTCTAGTGTATTTGTAAACTCCACTTTCGAATTCAGAGTCAGCCTACCCCACAAGATTACATCTGAGTGAAGAAACATCCGATCAAAGCAAGTGAAAAGGAGGAAAGGTACAGTTGTTACTCGTTAATGTATGACAGAAAAAAAAAAAAAGAATCCTGTATTTTAAACACAATTCAGAAAGACTGGATTTGCCAAGATTCCACATTGCCATTTGTTTCAAAAAGGAAAAAAAAAAAGAGGTCCCATGGAAATTAAAGCCCTGATTTTTATGGATAGAAAATGCTATTTTTTCTCTCCATCTAGCTTGGCAAGCTCTACGTCCTACACAAATAAGCATGTTTTGGGATTTCGCTCATTCTCCTAGCTCAAAAGCAAGCCTAATATTTGCACCCAGGTCGTGATTTTTGCCATCAGAGTTGGAGCGGAGTTTCCATCTAACTTGAAAAGCAGAAGATGGCTTTTAGTTCTTGAATGGCTAAAACTGAGGTTTTTTTTCCCAGAAGCTGTTCAATTGTCAGAGAGTTAGCAAGACTTCTTTAAACTTTCCTGCCAAAATGTGATTTTTTAAAAAATGTGATTTTTTTAAAGGGTCATGGGAATTTTATAATTATTTAACTATAGCAGTCATTTGGCTGGAACCTTTCTGCGTTGCTTTACCAAATGATACCTCTTTCCCTCTTTGCATGAAAAAAAAAACGTTGGAAGATTTAATGGAATGTGCTGATTCTCATTTCAACTCATTTATTTATGCATGAGATGTTTATCCTACCTTTCTTACTTTGTATCTCAGAGTAGCAAACACACCTAAAACTCCTTCCTCCTCCTATTTTCTCATCAACAACAACCCTGTGAGGTGGCTTGAGCTGAGAAAGAGGGACTGGCCCAAGGTCACCCAGCTGGGTTTCATGCCTAACGCGGGACTAGAACTCATAGTCTCCTGGTGATTGGCCCAAGGTCACCCAGCTGCCTTTCATGTCTAAGATGGGACTAAAACGCACAGTCTCTTGGTAATGGGTGCAAAGTCACTCATCTGGCTTTCATGCCTAATGTGGGACTAGAACTCACAGACTCCTGGTGATTGGTCCAAAGTCACCCAATTGGCTTTCATAACTAAGGCAGGACTAGAATTCACAGCCTCCTGGTTTTTAGACCAGCAAGTTCACGCTACACCCATTCCTTAGGACATCAGACTTATTAAAAATCAGAGTACAGGACTAATTCTGAGTTATGTTTTCCTGTTGCCTATCGAATGCTATGGAAAGACTGGAAATATTCTGCATATTTTCCACGTGCTGTCGACAGGGGCTATGAATATTAGAATAGAATCCTTCTATTATCTTGCAAGTTGAACTCCAAGGTCTGAAAACATTGAAGTCTGCTCACATAATAAAAAAACTCGTGTTATCCATCTGCCTCCAAAAACAGCATCCAAGCTGACAATTCAACTCTGCTTTGATGGTCAGTGACTTTCTAGGTCCCAGGAACCAGTGTTCAGCCATTTTAAGATTTTATCATGACTGAGAGAAGGATTCAACAGTTGCGTCTCCTCCTTGGTGGAAAACCCTGATCCTTGATGCTCTCTCTAAGCTTGGTTGGTTTCTTGCAGATATTTCATTACCCAACTGAAGACATCATCAATGTGAATCCCTGATGATGTTACCTAGTTGGGTAATGATACATCTGCAAAAAAAAACCCAAAACCAAAACCGTAAGCTCAGAGAGCACCAAGGACCCCACATGTGGGAGTGAGACACTTTCCTTATATAAGCTGTGGTCTAGGATTCTTTTTAATTCATTTGTATCCAGACCTATCATTCCCTAATTAAGCTTTGGATGGCATATTTAGAAAGTAGCGGGATGTGCATTTTCTTGGTGCATATATTTTAAATGTTTTTTTGTACCTGTTTCAAATGTTACTTCTTTGCTTCTTTCTTTCTTTCTTGTGGGCCTAATTTAAATGTTATTTACTGCAAGTCTACAAGCTTTCAATCTTTGGTAGGAAAACAAATAAGTAAATTTGCTTGAAGAGCAAAAAGTATTGGGAAAAAATACGAACATGGATAAGAGAAATCACAAACATTCAATTAGAACCTAAGGCTGAAATATTTTTGTTGGGAATAGTAAAAGGTGAAATCGCAAAAGAAATCAACTATTTAATTTTACATACAATAACCGCAGCAAGGATAGCATTAGCTCAGTGTTGGAAGGGAGATCAGGTACCAACGGATAATTTGATAATCCAGAAGATCTATGACTGTGCGGAAATGGATAAACTCACCCCAAAGTTAAAAGATAAGGAAGACTCAAAATATTTTACCGTTTGGGAAAACTGGTATAATTGGATAAAGGATAAAAACCTGTGAGTAAACAGATAGGAGAGGGAAAATATGAAGATGTCATGATAGGAGTATATGTCAGATATAGGAACTAAATATTGGAAAAATCATTGCAAGCTTGTAGATTTCCTGCTGCCCTGTGTCCCTTTCTCCAGCAAAGTGTATGGAACGATAAAGGTAATTATTTTGCCGTTTTTGTCCCCTGTCTCCTGCCAAAGTGGAACTGCTAGTCATATCTCTTTCATTTTTCTAACGAAAGGTTCCCTTTTGAGACGAGAAAGGAAACGGGGGCTCCACTTTTTATTGCTCTGATGATCTGAATTCCTTCTTGGGCTGCTCTGTTTCACTTCCAACTTCTATTGCCATCAAAAGAATGGGCCTGCCCAGGAGAATAGAATAGGCACATTAAACCCATCCTAACATACCGATAAAAGAGAATATTTCTGGTCTTTGGTTGCATTTGCTGCACCTCTGCGCTGGGTGGCTTTCTTGCAGATGTTTCATTATCCAAAATAGGTAACCTCATCTGTGCCTTTGAGGTGAGCTGTCCTTTCCAGCTCTGTTATTCTGTTATTCTCACTTGGGCCACAAATGAACAGGCTAACATTATTCTACTTCAGGAAAAGTAGGAGAAGAAAAATAAGCTCTAATAAAGTGGAAGGAAAGAGAAGAAGAGAAGGATGACCAACAGCGAAATGGATAGACTCATTACAGCGGCAAGGGATGCAACCCTGTTCCAATATTTGAGGGGCTGCCACAGAGAGGAAAGGGTCAAGCTATTTTCCAAGCCACCCAAAGGCCAGACAAGGAATAATGGATGGAAACTAAACAAGGAGAGAGATTCATCCTGGAAATAAGGAGAAACTTTCTGACAGTGAGAGAAATCAATGAATAGAACAGAAATTGCCTTTGAAAGTTGTGGGAGCTTCATCACTGGAGGCTTTCAAGAAGAGACTTGACTGCCATCTGCCAGAAATGGTGTAAGGTCTCCTGCTTGGGTGGGGGAGGGGTTGGACTAGATGACCTACAAGATTCCTTCCAACTTTGGTTAATCTGTAAATACTGATTTAATTTCATGTCTGTGTTTTCCTGTGGAAACTGGTTAGGTCCTCGGCTTATGACAATAATTGGGATCAGACTATCCATTGTTATTCTGATTCATATGATGGTTGCTCAATGGGTCATGGCCAATTTGACCACCTGCTTTGACGCCATCGTTAAGCCAATCACCCTAGTTGTTAAGTGAATCATGTGGTCCTTAAGTGAAGCCAGCTCCCTTCATTGACTTTGCCAGTTGCAAGTCAGCTGGGGAAGTCGGAAACGCTGCAACCTTCATAAATACAAATAAATTCACTTAATGACTGCATGATTCACTTAACGACTGCGGAGATTTGCTTAACAACAGTGGGGAAAAAAAGTTCGTAAAATGGTTTTAGGTATAATAACGGGAAAATATGATAAGAAAACAAGAGTATTTAATGCTACATTTATTAACGGCAGCAAGAATAACTTATGGACAGAATTGGAAAAATGATAGTAGGCTACCAGAGGAAAATGTGATAAGAAAGATACCAGAGTTTGTGCCGATCTGGAT
This sequence comes from Pseudonaja textilis, assembly GCF_900518735.1. Next base: position 2,790,755 of record NW_020769341.1, read on the forward strand.
AAGTGGACCATGGAGATAAAAGAAAAAAAGGGAACAGATTATTATTTGACGTGGAATGTACTATATGATTGGCTAAATAATAGATATAAAGTTGAATAGAGAAGAAGGCAATAAGATAATAAGGAAAAAGATATAGTGGATAAAGATAGATGAAGCAACATAGACAAGTGTATAGATAGTTAAGATTTATGTAAAAGTATGTATACCATTACAAAAGCGTCGTAATGAATGGAAATGATGTTGTATATAAGAAAAATTGTTTTAAAAAAATATTTTAAAAAAGATCATAAAATAGGGCAAAACTCACTTAATAACGGTCTTGCTTAGCAATGGAAATTTGGGGCTTTTTTGTGGTCGTAAGTCAAGGACTACTTGTATTCTGTTTGTTCACTTTTTAAAATAATACTTTTAAATATCCGGAACCTCTTGGAAACTGACCATTAGTACTTTGGAGAATTTTGGCATAATTATAAGCATCCAGAGAGTCCTTTTTTCCTATATGGATTTTACTTCTGAGTATTACTTAAGCTTAAGTTTTTTGTATGTGGGGGGTGTTGTGGTTAGCTGGCAGCAGGTGTGCGGAGGGCTGAGGAGAGCGAGGACTCAGATGAGGGCCCAGGACCATTAGGGAGTGGACTGCTGCCTTCAGAGATTGTGGGGGCTGGCAGCAGCGATGAGGAGGTTCCCGAGGAGCCTGTGCCAAGTGTGCGTGCACACAAGGTTGCTTGCAGGAAAGAGCAGGTGCGGCAGCACGGGCGACTTGGGAGTAAGGCTGCAAGGTAATGGTCCCTTCTTCAAGAAGATAAAAGCCAGCTGTGAATTGGACGTTCTTTGCAGGAAGCAAAGACGTTTTGAAACTCAGCCTCATGGACATTACAGTATCTTAAGTTGGTATTTGAAGACTCTTGCGTTGTGAAATATTTCTGATCTGTGACTCATGGCAGTCTCGCACAGTTTTGGCAAGGTTTGTGCTTATCAAAGTTAATTAGTTTGTTGCAGCCTTTTAACTGTGGATTTGTAAGACTCATTAAAAGGTTTCCGTTCCCTTTGGTTATTATTTGTTTTATTGGAAAAGGGTTTGGGTCAGAACAGGGGGTTTGGGGAAAGGCAGTTTTAGAGAGCTGTGGGCCAATTAACCAAGCTTTTCCCTCCTCAACTGCATCATTTCCCTTATTTAAAAAAAGAGAACAATAGAAGAATAAAGGAGCACAAATAAGTGCAATTCGGAGACGTTAGCTGTGTAAACATGGCTTATAAACAGAGAGTTTGTCAGCATATGTACAGCAAGACGGTTTCACACTGGTTGTAAAGCCATGGTTGATTTTTTTTTTTTTTTTGCTGTTCGTGGTTGCCCTATGATGGACAGTAACAATGTTGTGTTAAAGATTGGGTTTAGAAAAAAATAGCACCTGGGATGTGCTCTAAGAGCCATGCTTTTTGACCTTGGCCACAAGGGTGGGCTTCAAATTTTTTAGCAAGGGACTCTCTGCCCTAATGACTGGCTGGCTGGCTGGTCATGTGACTGGGTGGGTGTGGCCAACTTGACATCGCTTCTTTGCCCTAATTACCTAAAAAAAAAATACACCCTAAAGTTATTATTTTGTGCATTTAATACTTAAATAAAAGGCTGGGTAAAAAAACCAGGCTTAATAGCAGGGACCGTGAGAGGGATCTTGGAGTTTTAGTGGAGTTTCTGGTGAGTTACGTGATTCTTATTATTTGGGAATTAATACCCTCGGAAGCTAGTGGCTAGATTATCTGATTTTCTCAATGGCTTTCCCTTGCAAGCGCTGAGTAGATTGTTTATCTAGCTTGCAACACTTTTACGAGGTGTGAAATGCTCTTGGCTGAATGCCCAGAAGTTCACTTAAGCCTATTAAGAGCTTTCCTTTGCTGCTTGTCTTTCTGAGGGCTTTTCGAGCCCTGCAGAGTCTTAGTTTGAGGCTCTCCAGAGTCCCTGTGAGTCCCCAGCAGCCCATCCCTGTTTTGCCACTTAAGATGCATGGACTTCAACTCCCAGAATTCCCCAGCTAGCTCTCAGGTATTTCTCTAAAGCGTTTAGAGTTTGCTCAACCGTGTCCCCCACCCTTGGAAATGATTCTCAGCTGAACAATTAAGATCTGGATTGCTCTGAGTTTTAGCACCAAGAAATAAGCAGGCTATCTTCTGATGATGATTGCTTTCTCTTCGCTCTCTATCTGTTCACAACTGCAAAGGATCACTGTGCATTCACTTATAGCTTTGGAAAAATATTGGTAGTATCTGGAATTGCCAAATATCCACCAAGGAAGGCGTGCGTCATCCCACCACACCAATGTGGAAAAATTTGACCTGACAATACTCATTTTTCAGGAACTTGACAGTATAATACAGGCCTGCAAAAATTGTAGCAGAATTGTAGCTGAATGATTAAAAAGAGCTTACTTTACTATTCAAAGAACCGTGCCAACTCTTTAGGGGAGATGTAAATTATAATTACAGGCAGTCCTTGACTTACAACCATTCGTTTAGTGACTATTTGTGAAGACACAGCGGCACTGGAAACATGACTTACGACTTGATTATTTTTCACCTGTAGACAGAATCTTGCCAAACTAAAGCAATTATGGGCATTATTAAAGATATACAGGCAGTTTTTGGTTTACAAGCTTTCATTTAGTGACCATTCAAAGTTACAGTGGGACTGGGGAAAAAGTGACTTATGACCGTTTTTCATACTTATGACCGTTGCAACATCCTCGTGGTTACAAAGTCAAAATTTGGATGCTTGTACTTACTGACGGTTGCGACCTTCTGACAAGCAAAGTCAATGGGGAAATCAGATTCACTTAGCAAGCCATGTTACTAACTTAGTAACTGCAGTGATTCTCTTAATGACTGTGGCAAGAAAGGTTGTAAAATGAGGCAAAACTCACTTAACAACTTGTCTTGCTTTGTGTCAACTCATAAAATATTTATACGATTATTTTAGAGCTGCCAACAGAAAGGGGGGCGAAGGGGTTTGAAAGAGCAGTGTGGCAGCTTGGAAATCAAAACTGCATTCCATACATGGTTTTTCAGAGATAGTAACTAGGTGACTGAAGTTTCTGCTGTGCAAAAATCTAACTGGAGAACATGATTGATGACTCTTGGCTATGGATGTGTCCCATTGGAGAATATGAATTATGATACACCAGAGGGGTGGGGGAAAACCAGGGTCAAGGGTGACAATGAATTATGTATCTCAGAGCCGGCTACACCCAGGTAGTGCCGGACATGTTAACTCCCAATAAATCCTTTTGAAGTTTTGGAAGTTTGGCTTGAGACTCATGATTTAATTGGGGTAACTGCCAGAATCCTGACATTTAGTAGCAGAAACTTTGGGCTTGTTTGTGATTGTAAGTCAACGACCACCTTTGGATGCTATCGTATTTTTTTAAAATCCAGAGCCATCAAAGCCAGTGAAAAGCAAGTAATGATTTTCAAAGCTTGGAACATTTTTTTTTTCACCCCTGTTCTATTTTGATTGTCCCTAACGGAGAGATTACATGATGGATTTTATAACTTCTTTTTCAGGAGTCAAGCTGACAATGTCAGCCTTTAATGGATTTTTACGTTCCCGAAAGTATGAAATGTTGCAACCTTTAAAATCTATGGAGCTAGTTCCTTCCACCTTTGAAGAAAACCCCCACAATTAAGTGAAGTTTAAAGGTTCCTGAAGGACAAAAGCTAAAAGAAAACATGTTTTTTTGTTAGCCTTGCAGGAGAAAGTTCGATAATTCTACTTTTCTAAGGGCTAGAATGACTCCATATCTTTTATTAGTAGAATTTGAGGAGATACACACAGGTAATCCTCGACTTACAACAGCTCCTTTAATGAGCCAAGTTACAACGGCACAGGGGGAAAAAAAAGTGACTTACGACCGTTTTTCACACTTATGGCCATTGCAGCATTCCCCACATGATTTACGTTCGCACGCTTGAAAACTGAGTCGCATTTAGGACGGTTGTGGTGCCCTGGGCGTTTTGCGATCCAAAGTCAATAGGGAAGCCAGATTCACTTAACGACTGGGTTACTAACTTAACAACTAAAGTAATTCATTGACAAGTGTGTCAAGAAAGGTTGTAACATGGGGCAGAACTCACTTAACAAAATTCCTTATTTAGCAATGTAAATTTTTGCCTCAGTTGTGGTCGTAAATCAAGGACTACCTGTATTTCTATTCCACTTAAACGTGGACTCCCTTCCCGGTCAGTGTCCAGAGACGTAAGGCAGAAGTTTGAATGAATGGACAAAGGAAGATATCTATGGAGATTCTCAGTCCTCCAGTTCATAGTTGTCCCAAAGGTTTTTTTCTTTCAAGAGGCCACTGGACTTTCTGTTTTTTTTTTAAAGACATTTCGCTTCTCATCCAAGAAGCTTCCTCAGCTCTGATTTCCCTTCCCCATCATCCAATCAGAGCTACAGAAGCTTCTTGGATGAGAAGTGAAACCTGTTTTTAAAAAAGAAGAAAGTCCAATTGTCTCTTGAAAAAAAAAAAGCCCCTTTGGGACAAAGGAAGATGTCCCCATTGATAAAGCAGACTGGAATTCAGGGGACATTCTCCCTATAGATGATCAAGAAGGCTTTTTGCAATCTCAATAATGTCTGCAGGACAGAGGACTTTTGCAGTGGGGGGGGGGGGGTTGCTTCTTTGGCATGAATCTGTACCTGTTCCTATGTCTCCATCGATCTTTATCAGAAGGACCAAGCTACCGTTTGGGACCTCTTGAAACTGTCAAAAAGGACAAAACTCATCAATATCCAGACATGAAACAAATGGGAATGCAAATCGTAAGGAAAACAGGACTCCTTACTATAGCTTTTCTTTCTTTCTTTCTTTCTTTCTTTCTTTCTTTCTTTCTTTCTTTCTTTCTTTCTTTCTTTCTTTTTCTTTCTTTCTTTCTTTCTTTCTCTTTCTTTTCTTTCCTTCCTTCCTTTCTCTTTTTTCTAAGCCTTCCTTCCTTCCTTCCTTCCTTCCTTCTGGTATATTTTTCTAATATAAATTTCTTTCTTTCTTTTTTCTTTCTTTCTCCCTCCCTCCCTTCTTGTATATTTTTCTAGTATAAATTCCTTCTTTCCTGTATATTTTTCTAGTAT
>NW_020769341.1:2803515-2818936 GCF_900518735.1 Pseudonaja textilis
ATAGAATAGAATAGAATAAGAAAGGAATAGAATAGAATAGAACAGAATAGAATAGAAAAGAATAAGAAAGGAATAGAATAGAATAAGAAAGGAAAGGAATAGAATAAAATAGAATAGAATAGAATTCTTTATTGGCCAAGTGTGATTGGACACACAAGGAATTTGTCTTTGGTGCATAAACTCTCAGATTATATAAAAAAATTCATCAAAAATCATAAGACACAACACTTAGTGATAGTCATAGATACTAAATAAGCAATCAAAAATCATACTAGGAAACTAAATAAAACAATATAATCATAAAGATACAAGCAACAAAGTTATAGTCATAAGTGGGAAGAGATAGGTAATAGGAAGGATGAGAAGAAGTATACTAATACAGTCTTAGTAAATAGTTGGACAGCGCTGTAGGAATTAGTTGTTTAGCAGAGTGATGGCATGTGGATTAACATCCTAAATCTCCTTATATTCTGCCTTCTATGCTTTTAATATTTTTAAAATTAGTCCTTGACTTACAATAGTTCATTTAGTGACTGTTCAAAGTTACAACGGCACTAAAAAAAATGACGTTTGACAGTTTTTTTGGCATCTCCATGATCACGTGGCCAAAATTCAGATGCATGGCAACTGACTCATATTTATGACAGTTGCATCGTCCCGGGGTCATGTGATTCCATTTCTGTGACCATTTGTGACAAGCAGTCAATAGGGAAGCCAGATTCATTTAAACACCGTGTTACTAACTTAAGAACCAGAGGGATTCACTTAATAAGTATGCCAAAATTCACTTAACAAGGGTCTTGCTTAACAACCAAAATTTGGGGCTCAGTTGAGATCGTAAATTGAGGACTTTCTGTAAATCAATCCTGACTGAAGTATTTTAGCCATCTTGAGGAAAGGCTAAATTTCCTGACTCTCATTAATTGCCATGGTAAAGAAAGGTTGTAAAACGAGGCACAACTCACTTAACAACTATCTCACGCAGCAACAGAAATTTTGGGCTCAGTTGTAGTGGTAAGATGAGGACTACCTATATTGTACACTGCCCAGGGTTCTTTTATAAAAGAGATGAGAGATTCTTAATTATGAACAAACAAATGAATAAATAAGAGGAAAGTGGGATGCAACCAAACTAATTCAATAAAATTCAAGTTAAACCTTTCAGGAATAAGATCCTTTTTCTCTCCAATCCTCCTTTTCCTCACAGCGCATAGTGAAAAATATTCCTAAAATTATATCAGCAGAACTTCATTGGTCCAAGGCTGTTTTTCTACAATCTATTTCCAGAGAATATTTCAGCCCAGAAACATTAAGAAAAATCAGTGCTGCTGAACTATGTGTGTGTGTGAAGTAGCTTTTGCATTGCCAGTGAGAATAATTGCCTTTTACCCATCATGTGAAATTACTGTGTGTGGCTTCTGGGTCATAGGACATGGCCTTCCCTTCAGGCCTTCGTTAATTTTAGAAAATCAATGTAAACAAACCAGACAGAAACATTCTACTGAAATTAAAACAAAAACAAAAACCCTCCAGCTTTGTCACAGAAGCACGCAGACCCAGAATAATCTGCAGAACAATCTCTGTGTGTCGCTTGGAGGAAATTACAGGTAGTCCTTGACTTCTGACTGTTTGTTTAGCAATGGTTCAAAGTTACAATGGCCTCAGAAACAAAAGCTGATGATGTATTCTTGAAGTTATGACTGTTGCATCACCCGTGCAAACGTGTTGCGTGAATAGAGGGATTCAATCGAGATCAAGGGGAGGTACTAATACCACTCTATAAAGCCTTAGTAAAACCACACCTAGAGTACTACACCCTGTTTTGGTCACCACACTATAAAAAAGATGTTGAGACTCTAGAAAGAGTGCAGAGAAGAGCAACCAGGATGATTAGGGGACTGGAGGCTAAAACATACAATGAATGGTTGCAGGAACTGGGCATGGCTAGTCTAGTGAAGAGAAGGACCACCCCTCAAATGTCCCCCTAGACCCGTGATGGCGAACATATGGCACGCGTGCCACAGGTAGCACACAGAGCCATTTGTGTTGGCATGCAAACTGCAGGCAAACTTACCTCACTGCACATGTGCGCACCTCACAGCTGATTTGCAGCTGGTTTGAGGCCTTTTTCGGCCTTCCAAAGGCTTCAGGAAGGCTTCTGCAGGCTTTGCAGGTTGAAAACTAGCCCCGTTTAATCACTTCCTGTTTTTCCAAAAATACCAGAAGTGACAAAACGGGGCTAGATTTTGGCCTACAAAGCTTGCAGAAGCCTGCAGAAGTCTTCCTCAAGCCTTTGAGAGGCCGAAAAAGGCCTCAAACTGCCCAAAAATCAGCTGTGAGGTGCAGTGCAGGTAAGGGGGCGGTGGGATAGGGATTGTGTGTGCATGCGTAGGGGATGTGGGGGGGCGTGCATTGCCTTCTTGGTGCTGGCACGCGAGAGCGAGCGTGTAAGCGCATGCACAATTTTTGGCACAGAAGCCCAAAAACGTTAGCCACTAGTGCCCTAGACTCAGCACGTACACACTTCCACACCCTATAAAACAATCTCTCTCCATACCCGTGATGGCGAACCTATGGCATGCATGCCAGAAGTGGCACGCAGAGCCCTCTCAGTGGGCACGTGTGCCATCCCCAGCTGCTCTTCAGGTTTCTGGCATGCACATGTGCGCTGACCAGCTAGTCTCCAAAAACAGATCATTTTTCTGGGCTGTTTTCAGGCCTGTTTTCCAGGCTGTTTTCCAAGCATTTCCGGGGTGCTTTTAGGCCCTCTTTTGGGCCATTTTCAGGCTGTTTTTGGCTGGACAAATGGCCTGAAAAATGCCCCCAAACAGACTGCTCCTTGGGCCATTTTCCGGGCATTTTCTGGGGTGTTTTTAGGCCATCTTTTGGGCCGTTTTCAGGCTCTTTTTGCTCTGAAAAATGGCCAGAAAACGGCCTGGAAAACGCCCCCAAAACGGCCTGAAAATGGCCCCAAAACAGACTGAAAATGGCCCAAAACGGTCCCCCAAAATGGCCAAAAAACAGGCATGCGCACACTGGCTAGCTAGTCTTCGGTTTTCTGGTGCTCTGGCATACGCAAATGCACAGGGATGCAAGCGCTTTCCGTTTGGGCACTCGATGTTGAAAAGGTTCTCCATCACAGTTCTATACCCCATTTTCTCTGTAGCTGACCAACGCTTTACCCCCATGGTGCACAAGGAGGCGGGAGAAGGCAGTACTCACATCAAAGGCTCCCATGATCTAGGCTTAATGAAGATTGCAATAGGGTACAGTTGCGCAACTTGAAGTCGTTTAATTGCGTTTCCTGATACATCAAGGATACAGTGCTTGCCCTGGTGACGGGAAAGGAGGAAAGGTTTACTTTTGAGGTGGCATTTAAAGGACAAAATAAATAAATTAAGATCAAGCTCACAAGAGTGGATCAATTTCAAAATTAGCAAGCTATAGGCCCCTATAAAATCACAGCTGCGGTATAAGGATGGTATACGATTTGGAAGTCTTCTAGTGACAGCTTTGAGGACTTCAACTCCCAGAATTCCCCCTCCAGTCATGTTAGCTCAGGAATTCTGGGAGTTGAAGTCCACAAGTCTTAAACTTTCCAAGTTTTGAAGACCCTTGTTCTATTGCAACCCCTGCTCAAGGCAGGAGATCTGAAACCATCCTTGTCAAATGGTTGTCCTATCTTTTCTTCAAAACCTCCAACGACGGAGCATGCACAACTCTGGGAGGCATCGATGAATTGTTCTGTCAGAAAAATTCTCCTCACTAACTGCCTGTAGAGATTCTCAGTCCTCCAGGTCATAGTTGTCCCAAAGGTGCTTTTTTTTCAGGAGGCAACTGGACTTTTTGGGTTTTTTTTTCTTTCGAAGACGTTTTGCTTCTCATCCCAGAAGCTTCTTCACTATCCTGTCAGAAGCTTCTTGGATGAGAAGCGAAATGTCTTCAAAAGAAGAAAAAAAACATGGAAGTCCAGTTGCCTCCTGAAAAAACACCTTTGGGCCTCCTCACTAACTTTCTAACATTTTCCAAACACACACAGCCCACCCTCCCCTTGCAAAGTGGCTCAGAAAAATGACCAAAAAGGCTCTGAATTCAAGTGTTGGCAAAAGGAAGGGTTTGCTTTTGTTTACATGGGTTAGCACCTTCCTGGGTCCTTCACATACCTATAGGTTGACTACAAGACCCATCCTATTGCGTTTCCAACTCTAATTGCTTATTTTAATATTAGCCCTATTGTTCAATCAAAAATAACCTGCCTTTCACATCTTCCTTATCATCCCTGTATAACTTCTAACTTTAGGGGAAAGTTAATTGTAGCTGAGGTTGAGATGAGAGGGCCTTTGGCGCTCTCTGACTTTGGTTGACTTTTTGCACATTACCAAATTAGATAACATCATCAGGGCTAGTGCTCTAGCACTGATCAGGTTACCAACTTTGGGTAATGAAACCTGTGCAAAAAGAAAAAAACCAACAACCAACAACCAAGCTCAGAGAGTACCAGGGATCCCTCATCTTAACCCTGAGCTACAAAATATTCTCCTTATTGAAAATATTTAAACCTGTGCGGGAAAAGCTCCTTGCGATTCCGTACAAGTTTTTTTTTTCTTCTTCTCCTTCTGAGGCTTCTGTTTTTCTGCCTCATTTTCAGGGAGTTTGAGAAGGTCTTTGAGGCAATGACTGAAGCTGATTTTAGGATTTGAGGGTGGAGACAGGGAGCAGGAAGCAATGGTGGCATTCTACCGGTTCAGACCAGTTCGACCGAACTGATAGTAAAAAAAAAATCTACTGGTTTGGCCGAACTGCTTTTTCCGATGATCAGCTGGGCTATAATGAGCTGTGCTACGCAATTTAGATTAGCTAGAAAGGAAGAAATTGTAGGATTTCTTGCTTTCTAGCTAATCTAATCACGTGGCACAGATGATTTCCCTCCCTTGCTTCAAAATGCTGCTTTTTTCAGTTACCAAGAAACTTCCCTGAGGCCCACTAGGCAAAAAAACGGGGTGCGGGGTTGTGTGCTGTACATGTCCCCTTGTTTTTGCTCAAAGGAGGCTTATCTCTGAGGTCCACTAGTCAAGAAGGTTGGGAATATTGCTTGCGGATACCTTCCTATCAACTCTATAGTTTCCCTGGCTGCTTATTATTTCTGATTATCCTTTCAATGGGAAGAAACTAAGAAAACTGGTCATTTGTTGTTGATGTTTTCTTTTGTGACCGGATGGAGAGGATTCACATGTCCTGGGAGACATTCATGTAATGAAAAGATAATTCGCCCCCCTTCGTAATTAAGATAAGTGCAGGGAAACCCAGTCACTAGAATTTTATTTAATTTTTCTTCTCCTTAGTGAGGATTTGTTCTTGAATAAGAATAGTTGGGGTGAAAATATAGAAGAAATTTTTGGCCCCATGTTAATAACCACTCAACCAATAATCTTGCTGTTGAATACAGTGTGTTATTTGCCTTGTTCCGGGTAGTCCTTGGCTTACAACAGTTCATTTAGTGACCGTTTGAAGTTACAACGGCATTGAAAAAAGTGATATATGACCGTTTTTCACACTTATGACTGTGGCAGTATCCCCATGATTTCCATTTGGATGCTTGACAACTGATGCATATTTATGACGGTCGCGGGGTTATTTGATCCCCTTTAGCGGCCTTCTGACAAGCAAAGTCAATGGGGAAGCCAGATTCACTTAACAACTGTAAACTAGTAACCGTGTTACTAATTTAACAATGACAGAGATTCCCTTAATAAAGGTGTCTAGGAAAGTCATTAAAGGGGGCAAAACTCACTTAACCAATTTTCCACTTAGCAATGTAATTTCTGGCCTCAGTTGTGGTCATATATCGAGGACTACCTTTGTTACATATGATTTTCTCAGCTGGCTTTTGACAAGCAAGATTGACAGGAGAAAACAGATTCGCTTGATAACTTGTGTGATTCCCTTAACAACTAGAGCGATTTGCTTAACAGCCGTGGCAAAAAAGTTGTAAAACTGGGCATTTCACAACCCCCGAGCTTAGCAACAGAAATTCCGATTCCAGTTGTAATCATAAGTCAAGATCTACCTGTATACGAAAATTATTTTATAATTACAAAATAATAATAAGATCATTCATCATTTACGGTAGCAATGGCAATAGCACCTAGACTTATATACTGCTTCACAGTGTTTTCCAACCCTCTATAAATGGTTTACAGAGTCAGCGTGTTGCCTCCCAATAATCTGGCTCCTAATTTTACCGGCCTTGGAAAGACGGAAGGCTGAGTCAACCTTGAGCCGGTCAGGATCAAACTCCTGGCACTGGGCTGAATTAACCCGCCATACTGCATTCTAACCACTGTGCCACCATGGCTCGCTCCTTCCTTCCTTCCTTCCTTCCTTCCTTCCTTCCTTCCTTCCTTCCTTCCTTCCTTCCTTCCTTCCTTCCTTCCCAATAACACCTAGACTTATATACCGCTTCATAGTCCTCTCTAAGCTGTTTTACAGAATCAGCATACCGCCCCCAACAATCTGGGTCCTCATTTAACTAACCTCAGAAGGATGGAAGGCTGAGTCAACCTTGAGCCTGGTGAGATTCGAACTGTCAAATCACAGGCAGTCGGCAGTCAGCAGAATTAGCTGCAGTACCGCAGTCCAACCACTGTGCCACCATGGCTCTTTTTATTAGGAATTGTACAGACAGCTTTTCTGTGTAAACTGGTCCGCGGCTTTTCCCAAATTAAAGAAATCCAGACTTACAACTACATTTAATACATTTCAATATGATATATAGTACATTTTGCATTTGTACCATCTGGGTCATTTACCCTTTCGGCTACAAATCGCACAGACTGCACGCTTGTTCCATACAGATTATCGTTGTATTGGCCAGCTTCGATGAATTTGTGCTCTTGAATGTCCTTTTCCATTTGTTCTCTGGAGATGACGAAGTGGTAATCTCTACCATCCACTTCATAATCGCGCTTCGGTCGAGTGGTATCTTGGGAGTAACAAAAAAAAAAAACGAAAGACGTTTTGCTAAACGAACCAAGACCCTTTATATTTACTTTGTCTGAAATATAGAAAGACTGAATAACAGAATTGGAAGGGACCTTAGAGGTCTTCTAGTCCAACCCCCTTCTCAAGCAGAAAACCCACACCACTTCAGAGAAATGGTTGTCCAATCTCTTCTTAAAAACTTCCAGTGTTCAAGCATTTACAACTTCTGGAGGCAAGTTGTTCCACTGATTAATTATTCTCAGCATCAGGAAATTTCTCCTTAGTTCTAGGTTGCTTCTCTCCTTAATTAGTTTCCATCCATTGCTTCTTGTCGTGCCTTCAGGCGCTTTGGAGAATAGTTTGACTCCCTCTTCTTTTGTGGAACCTCCCTGAGATATTGGAAGACTTTTATCATGTCAACCCTAGTCCTTCTTTTCATGAAACTAGACGTACCGAATTCCTGCAACCATTCTTCATATGTTTTAGCCTCCAGCCTCCTTATCCTTTTTTGTTGCCCTTCTCTGCACTCTTTCTAGAGTCTCAATACCTTGTTTATATCATGATGACCAAACCTGGATACAATATTCCAAGTGCGGTCTTAGCCAGGACTTATAAAATGGTACTCAAGCAAAACAGTTCCGGACATCATAGGTGGTCCTCGTCTTACGACCATTTGTTTAACAGCTGTTCAAAAGTAGGAAGGCTTCCCAAAATGTGATTTATGAGCAGTCCCCAAATTTATAATCGTTGCACCACCCTTCCGGTCATGTGACTGCTGTTGAGGGGCTTGGCATCCAGCTCTCATTTACAGCCAGTTGCAAATTTCCTGTGTTCAGATGATTCCAATTTGCAACCTACCCAGCCTGTGTCCAACAAGCGAGGTTGATTGTGGAAGCCAAGTTTCCTTAACAACCACATAATTTGCTCAATGTCACAGGTTAAAAAAAAAAGATCATAAAATCGGATCTGGTTACAGGATGATTTGCAGAACCACTACAATGCTCAGCAACGGAAATTACTGGCCTAACTGTGGTCGTAAGTCGAGGACTACTTGTCCTTAATGGTAAACATTAAGTGGAGCATTGGGATTTGCAAAGGAAACCACCAAGTTCTAGCATCAACCATTTTTCCAAGGTTGCTTTCTAACCTCAAATGATTCTTAGAAAATGAAAACAGGGAAGAATTACAGCCCAAAGTCTTACAGACAAATGGTTATCCTATCTCTTCTTAAAAATTTCCATTGTTGGAGCATTCACAACTCATTCAGTGGATGTGGAAACATCTCTAATTTACCTCCTGCTAAAAGGGTATATTATGATTGAGATTGGGCAGCCATTTTGTTTCTTTCATGGCAGCCATTTTGAATGCCCAAGACATTCTCAGATGAGACTACTGTTGAAAAGAGGATGAGGGCCCATTAGCATAAAATGGGACACATTAGCATAAAATAAACCCAGCTGTTAATTTTACAAGTGTTCCAGAAAGAGGACAAAGTCAGGCCTCCAAAACCAAGAAAGACACTCTGAGTTTCTTCTAAGCAGTTTCTCCTTGATTGTTTTTCATCTATAGACAGAATCTTGCCAAACTAAAGCAATTAGTGGCAAGATATACAAGCAGTCCTCTACATTTAGTGACCGTTCAAAGTTACAACGGCACTGAAAAAGTGACTGATGGCTGTTTTTCACACTTATGACCATTGCAACATCCCCATGGTCATGTGAGCAAAATTCAGACCCTTGGCAACTGGTTCATATTTATGATGATTTGCAATGATGTGATCCCCTTTTGCAACCTTCTGACAAGCAAAGTCAATGGGGAAGCCAGATTCACTTAACAAACAAGATACCAACTTAACAACTGCAGTGATTCACTTAGCAACTGTGGCAATTCAGGTTGTAAAATGGAACAAAATTGACTTAACAGCTGTCTCATTAGCCATAGAAATGTTGAGTTCAGTTGTGGTCATAAGTCAAGGACCACCTGTATTTTGAGAAGTTCTATGGAGGAGCTACTGTGGCCTTCTTTTACCCAACCAAACTATCTCAACTTTGCTGACTCTTGCTCCTCTGGAATGCAGCCCCTCCCTGCTGGGAATCCAGGCCACATTCCACCACAGATCACAACAAGTTAGCATGTCGCACCTCATTTTAGCCAGCAAATAATGGATTCACAGAGATGCCTCCTGATATACAATACTTACGTGGGACGCAGGAGCCAAATTTGTCAGGGAACTCAGATATCAAATCATCATTTATCCGATCTTTCATTGGGCCAAGGATAATAACTGGCCTGGTGTAATTAACTGAAATGCAGAAAGAAAAGAAGATGGTTAAGGTAGCTTTGTAACAAGCACTGGTGATGGGTTGATACCTAAAAGGAAACATGATGGTGCAATGGTTAGAATGCAATACTGCAGGTAAACTCTGCCCATAGCCAGGAGTTCGATCCTGACCATCTCAAGGTTGACTCAGCCTTCCACCCTTCCAAGATCAGTGAAGTGAGGACCCAGATTGTTGGGGGCAATAGGCTGACTCTGTAAACCACTCAGAGAGCACTATGGAGAACAGTATATAAGCCTACGTTCTATTGCTATTGCTAAAATTTAATCTTAGAGAGATCTCGATTGCATGCAATCAACTTGGATGATGCATTTAGGTTTAGCAAATGGAACGAAGGACAGATAACATTTCCTAAATGCAAAACAGGGACTTTCATGAGATGCAACTCAACATGCCTCATTAAAAGGCTTATCGGAATGTTTCTACACGGAATTGTTCTCCAGAAGATGTAACGGTCATTATTTTTCCTAATAATCTGGAGTTTTTTTTTTTCCTTGGGAAACCAATTCTGAACTGTGCAATCATGAAATTCAGCAAGGTCCTTCTTACAATATAAAAGACATCGGGCAAATTTGTTTGTTTGTTTTTTAAATGTCCTCTTTCATTACATTCTTTGAATGGGATGGAAGACACCAGCTACATATACGTATTTTGTAGAACTTGTCCTAAGGAAATGTGGACGGATTTCACATCTTAGATTGGGGCTATACGTAAAATACAACGAAGCAGAAAAATATGTATTGAGGAATTGCAAGCGCACAGACCAGATCATAGACGACATCATGATTTCAAATGTTGCAACTGATTGCACTTGATATTACGTGGTTTAAATATTTATTAAAATGACTAACAAATTGGAATATTAAAAGTTGGCAACAAGCCTTTTGTACCACCGTCGGCCACTCAGTTAGGAATGACTGTATTACTTTAGGTGGCAGGATATTAAATCGTTGCTATCTCTGAATTGCAAGGATTGATTGCACAGTATGGCTTTAGGGTTCCACTTCCTTCTTTTTCTCATGCATGGATTTTGGCAAAGGATTTGCTTGCAGAAAGCAAATAACAACAACAACAACAACAACAACAACAACAACAACAACAACAATGCAAGAGGAACCAGAATAAACCCAAAGTGATCTAGAACCACTCCTTCTTCCCCGATAGACTTGTGGGTGTTTTAAGTGGGAACTAAATATTTTTGAAAAGGTAATCCCTGTAATCTACAATACAACATACTATCTTTGAAATAATAGAAAATATTGGTCACTCAGGTTTTAGATTTTGGCAGTGGTTTCTTCTCCAAGCTTGTCTCAATTTAGCTTCTGAACGTTTCATTACCAAACTAAGTAACATCATCAGGTGGATTTTCTTGTCCTGCTCTCCTTTGCTTATAAATGTCTTGTGTGCCAGTGTTATCATTTGGCCATTTGGTTGGTGGTTGGTTTATATTGCTTTCTAAATATAGCTCTAAACCAACCACCAATCAAATAACCAAATGACCACACTGGCACACAGGACATTTATAAGCTGAATAGAATAGGACAAGAAAATCCAATATCTCAGGGGCTGCCACAAAGAAGAGGGAGTCAAGCTATTCTCCAAAGCACCTGAAGGCAGGAAAAGAAGCAATGGATGGAAACTAATCCAAGAGAGAAGCAACCTAGAACTAAGGAGGAATTTCCTGACAGTGAGAACAATTAATCAGTGGAACGACTTGCCTCCAGAAGTTTTGAATGCTCCCAACACTGGAAGTTTCTAAGAAGAGACTGGATAACCCCTTAAGATTTAGGGGGTTAGACTAGAAGACCTCCAAGGTCCCTTCCAGTTCTGTTATTCTATTCTAGTCCTGCTGATGATGTTACTCAGGGGTGGGCTTCAAAAATCCCAGCAATGGGTTCTCTGCCTGATTGCTGGGTGGGCGAGGCCATGGTGGGTGTGACCTACTTTCAGGAGGGCCATTTTTCACCCTCCCAGGCTCCGGAGGCTTTCCTTAAGCCTCTGGGAGGGCGAAAACTGCCCCTCCCAGGCTCCGGAGGTGCTCCGACTTCTGGAATTTCCAGGAGGCCCATTTTTTACCCTCCCTGAGTTTCCCCGCGAGCCCTGCACTTATCTGCATCCAAGCAGGCCACGTGGAGAGTCTTAGGAGGGGTGGGATAGGGCAGGGTGGGAGAGGTGGGGTGGGAGGGGCCAGCCAGGGGTGGGATTTGGCGGTTCACTGAACTAGCCATAACTTTAGCAACAGGTCCGCCTGAACCTGGGTGAACCCGTAGCAGTCCACCCCTGAGGTTACCTTGTCTGGTGACAAAACTTTCAGAAACTTAATTGAAACAAGCTTGGAGAGCAAACCACTACCAAAAACAAAATACTATGACCCACTTTAGCTGCTCAAACAATTTAGGAGAAATACCTGAGCAAAATTGAAGTGAGCTAGCTAGACCCGTTCATTCTGCCGTGATAGATTTAGAGAGGGACAGTTTAGGTAGGAAGGACATATATATTTAAAAATTAGTGAACTCTACTAGCAGCCCAAGATTTTACTGTAAAAATAAGCTAGACATCGTTTAGACCGGGGGGGGGGGGGTCTCCAACCTTGGCAACTTTAAACCTTGGCGGACTTCAACTCCCAGAATTCCCCAGCCAGCTTTGCTTTGCTGGTTGGGAGCTTTGCTGGCTGGGGAATTCTGGGAGTTGAAGTCCGCCAAGGCTTAATGCCAAGGTTGGAGACCCCCTCGTTTAGACCAAACTGATGAAGGAACACATCCAAGCTTGTGACAAAAGTGCTTTTCCAAAAGGCAACTGGACTTTTGTGATGTTTTCCTCCTTGCAAAAGTTTCACTTCTCATCCAAGAAGTTTCTTCGGTTCTTCAAATGCTTCTTGGATGAGAAGCGAAATGTTTTCAAGGAAAAAACAATGGAAGAAAGTCCAATTGCCTTTTGGAAAAGTACTTTTGGGACAACCACGATGTCATGCCCCTGTTGGAGTCTGACTCTGAGGGAGAGATGGAACAGCTGACAGGGAGTGGGAGTGTGGCTCCGGTGGTTGTGGAGGAAACTGGGGAAGGGCACAGGCCGAATGGGCATTCAGAGGAAGACCCAGGCCCATCTCCTCTTCATCCTAGGGCATGAAGGGAGGAGAGGATAAGGGAGAAACATGAGTGGCATGGTCTACGGGGGAGGAAGGGGCCCTGATCCCCTTCATGGGCTGCAGTTGGGAGGACTGGTTAAAAGGAAGAACTGCGCATGGCAAGGCTGCTGGAAGCAAAGCATGCATTCTTGTCGGAGCTTATCTGTGTTTTGGCTTCCTCCCAACTGTGGCTGCTGCGTTATCAGGTAGAAGTCTGCAATTAATCATCCTTGCCTGCCTAGTAATTCCTTCAGTGTGGTTTGTGCTGGTTTTTTTTTTTTTTGAATTAACTTTACTTTGGGTGCGGATTGCATTTACTCCCTCCATAAACTGTTTTCTTTAAGAGTTTGATATCCTGCCGAGGATAATTGGGACATTGGGGCCAAGTTGGAGGCATTAAAGGGACTTTCTTCTATTTTTGTGACTTGGTTATTTTTGTGTCATGCCCTGGGTCATCACACATGATCTGAATGATTGACAATCTCCATAGACACCAAAGCTTGCTTACTTTCCTGCCGTGTAACCGGTTCATAGGAGAGAATGCAGTCCTCTTGTCCTCCTGACGAGAGAAGAAAAACAGAAAGAAAATCAGCATTGAGGCCCAGTGCTTCCAAAACTCTCCCCAATGTCACATTTACTTCCTTGAGTAGGCTTACATACAAGTTACTCCTAAATGCTTTCAAGCAATCTACCTCGGCTTAAAGTTTTAAGTTATCCTGTGATTTATCATTGCAAACTGAGTAGATACACAGGTGTCAGAAATGTCCTAAAGCAATGTTTTTTTCCCCAGTCTTGATGACCTTTAAGATGCGTGGACTTCAACTCCCGGCATGCTGGCTGGGGAATTCTGGGAGTTGAAATCCATGCATCTTAAAGACGTGAAGGTTGAGAAATACAGACTTAGTGGATGAGAATGCATTGAGAAGGAAGGAAGAGGTGGGTGCTTCAAGTTATAGATAATTCTCAACTCTGGAGATGCTCCAACACTGGAGGTTTTTAAGAAAAGACTGGACAACTGTCTGCCTGAAATGGTTTAGAGCCGTGATGGCGAACCTATGGCACACGTGCCACAGGTGGCACACAGAGCCATTTGTGTGGGCACGCAAGCCCCAGGCAAACTTACATCACTGCACTTGCGCGTACCTTCCAGCTGATTTTCAGGCCTTTTTTGGCCTGTCAGAGGCTTGAGGGAAGCCTCTGCAGGCCAAAAAATAGGCTCGTTTCATCACTTCATGTATTTCCGGAAATGCCTGAAGTGACGAAATGGGCCCATTTTTCAGCCTGCAAAGCCTGCAGAGGCTTCCCTCAAGCCTCTGGCAGGCTGAAAAAAAGCCTCAAATGGGCCAAAAATCAGCTGGGAGGCACAGTGCAGGTAAGGGGGCGGCAGGAGGGGAATAGTGTGCACATGCACAGGGGGCGTGGGGCCCCCGCGCAGATTTTCTTCTGGCACAGGAGCCCCAAAGGGTTAGCCAGCACTGGTATAGAGTTTCCTACTAGAGTAGGGGGTTGGACTAGAAGACCTCCAAGGTCCTTTCCAACTCTTATGATTTTAATGATTCTCAACTCTGGAGATGCTGTTTAGTTGTGGCAAGGAAGGAAGGATCCCCCCCTTCTATTGCACCAGTATAAATGAAATAGAAAACAAATGGTTAATTTCTTGAGTCGTTCTGTGACTCTTGAAGGACTCTTGAAATGTTATGCTTCAAAACTGCTCGGGCTTAAGAAGTTAGGCAGGGATGCTCCTGCTTCTGAAGCTCTAACATGGCACGGTAGTTGGCCTAAAAATTAAAATTGACTCTATTGTCTGTGCTCTGTCTCCAAAGTGCTTTTTCAAGAGACCACTGGACTTTCTAATTTTTCTTTGAAGACGTTTCGCTTCTCATCCAAGAAGCTTCTTCAACTCTTCAAAGAAAAACCATAAAATCCAGTCGGCCTCTTGGGAAAAAAAAAAACCACCATCTTTGGGACAACCATGGCCTGGACGACTGATAATCTCCCTGGACATGTCTGTGCTCTGATTCTCAAATCAGGACTACAGCATGACTACATCTGGAAAAAATCCATACTTTGGCTCGATAGATTAAAAGGGAAAGGGCGGGAGGGAAGCATGATTTGAACCTGGGGGAGACTCTACGCATCGATGGGACCGGATGCAGATACTTTGTGTTTAGAACTCATAAGCTGCATAGGTTGCCCTGAACTTACGACCATCACGGAGCCTGCCCATCGTGATTGTGAGTGGTGATGATGTTGTAAAACAGGCCACCAATATGGCCAATCTGATTTTTTTTTTTTTTGCATCAGTTGTTAAGGGACCACTTGTGGTCATTAAGCGAACATCACGGTCATTAACTAAATGCCAATTTGCGGAAAATACTTTGTCAAATAAGATCCTGAGACTGAGGGATACTAGAAACGACTGTAAATGGAGACAGCTGGCCAAGCATCTGATGAGGTCAGGTGAATACTTCATAAGAATACTTTAAAATCGTATGGCATTCTGTTTGATGGGAAGTACACGTAGTCCCCGACTTACGACAGTTCATTTAGTGGCCATTCAAAGTTACAACGGCACTGAAAAATGTGACTGATGACAGGTTTCTAATATTTAACACATTTAGTAGCATATTTAGCTGAGCAGGTGTGTCCGAATTTGTTCTTCCTACCAGAAATACCTTGTAATTATTGTACAGAGAGTTTCCCACTGGTTCAAACATGCCAAATTAATGGGGAAATCAGATTCCACAGATCTAGTTTGGTCTAGTGGTTAAAGGAATAGTCTAGCAAGACTGGGGGACTGGGAGTTCTAGTCCTGCCTTAGGCATGAAAACCAGCTGGGTGAACTTGGCCAATCACCAGGAGACTGTGAGTTCTAGTTCTGCCTTATGCATGAAAGTCAATTAGGTGAACTTGGCCAATCACCAGGAGAGTGTGAGTTCTAGTTCTGCCTTACGCATGAAAGCCAATTGGGTGAACT
>NW_020769341.1:2820831-2842358 GCF_900518735.1 Pseudonaja textilis
TATTATTATTATTATTATTATTATTATTATTATTATTATTATTATTATTATTCATCGCACAGCCAGCCAGATGTTCCGACTGGGTTTGGCATTTTTGTCTACCTATCGAGTCCTTACCAAGGACCTGGGATAGGCAAATCTGGATGTTTGATGATGTTACAGATATCGCCACAGGATGGAAGCTGTTCCAAGTCAAGCTGCCTTCTGCAATTGACTGATGGCAAATTTGTCAATGCCTATGGTGTTCACATGGTGCTCCAGTTGCTTCGGGGCTGCACTCAAGGCGCCTATTACTGTTGGTACTACCCTTGCTTGCCTTTGCCATAGCCGTTCTATTTCTATTTTGTTATCTTCTCCAATTCTTTCTCTTCTCTTCTGCTGTCTCCAGACACTGCCACACCCACTATCCAGACTATTATCATTACCATTATTATTATCTCTTTTATTCATTAAAAATTAAACTCAACCAACTTGAACATTTAAAAATGTATCACAGATACCATTGACGGTTGATAGAGGTGGCTGCCAGCATCCTAGGTATCAACCAAGTATCTTCTTAAAATGTACGCAGTAGCGCAGATTTTTGCAGCTCCACTGGTGTTTTTGCAGGAAGCTGCAATTTCTTGATGTGTTTTGTAAAATTCTTGGACATGGTACCAAGTGCCCCAATGACAATAGGTATCACTGTTACATGTTTCATCCATAATCGCATAGATTTGATGGCCAGGTTGTGATATTTTGTGATTTTTTTCCAGTTGTTATTATCATTGTTGTTGTTGGTTAAACAGTCATGCCAGATGTTCAAACTGGATTTGGCATTTTTGTCTACCCGTTGAGTCCCTACCAAGGAACTGGGATGGGCACATTTAGCTGTTTGACGGTGCTACAGATACTGTTGCAGGATAGAAGCTGTTCCAAGTATAACTTCCTTCTGCAATTGACTGATGGCAAATTTGTCAATGCCAACGGTGTTCAAGTGGTGCTCCAGTTGTTTCTGTCTACTCACTGAGTCCTTTGCAAGGACTCGGGATAGACAGATGTGGAGGTTTGATGGTAATGCAGATGTCGTCGCAGGATGGTCCGAGTAAAGCACCCTTTTGCAATTGACCAATGGCAAATTTGTCAAGGCCAATGGTATTCAAGTGGTGCTCCAGTTGTTTTGGGATTGGACCCAAGGCACCTATGATTATTGGTACTACCTTGGCTTGCTTCTACCACAGTCATTCTATTTCTATTTGCAGGTCTTTATGTTTTGTGGTCTTCTCCAGTTATTTCTTTTCTATTCTACTGTCTCCAGGTATCGTCACATCCACTGGATAGTGGCTGGGGCAATACTTGTTGTTGCCATTATTATTATACATAACAATAATGATCAAAATTGTATTGTTGTTTGTATTATACAATGTGTAGGCAATCCTCGAATTACAACCTTTCAGTTTGTGACTGCTCAAAGTTGTAATGGCACTGAAAAAAGTGGCTTATGACCATTTTTCACACTTATGACCATTGCAGCTTCCCCATGGTCACTCCGATGCTCGGCAACCGGCTCATATTTATGACAGTCAAAGTGTCCCTGGATCACGTGATTCCCTTTTGAGATCGTCTGATGAGCAAAGTCAGGGGAGAAGCTGTTGTGGTCCACTGGTGGCCTGTGGAGCCTGGCAGGAACATGGGCCAGTTCTGGAGTTTGGGGAGGACTTGGATGAGGGTTCTGCATCCGATACAGAGATGGTACCAGGGCCATCTGAGGGTTCCCAGTGCGTATGTGCTCAGAGCAGCTAGAAGGCAAGAGCAGCTGACACAAAAGGGGTGACTCAGGAGTAAGGCTTGGATGTGATTGCCCCTCCCGTAAGGTATAAAGGACAGGCAAAGGTGAAGAAACCTTTGCAGAAAGCAAAGTCATTTGTTCTGTTCGGATTAATCCTTGAAGCTCTGTGTAGACTGTACTTCAGTCGGGTTTTTTTTTTATTCATTTGGAACTTTAGTTGTTGGCAGCAATTTAAAGAAGATAAAGGTGGGTGCTTATCTCAAGAGACTGGGATTCCTTACGGGCTGGGAATGAACATAATTCCCAGCGTTGAAGTAAAACAAGAGTTGTTTGGACTAAGTGTGTGCTTAATTACAGTCTCAGAAAGCCTTGGTCAGAACAGATACAACCTAGAACTAAGCAGAAATTTCCTGACAGTGAGAAGAATTAATCAACGGAATAGCTTCCCCTCCTCATGTTGTAGGTGCTCCATCACTTTCAAGAAAAGATTGGACAACCATTTCACTGGGCTGCCTTGAGCAGGGGGTTTGGATTAGAAGAACTTCAAGCTCACTTCCAACCTTATTATTCTATGTTCTATGTTCTACTTAAGGGCTGTCATGGAGAAAAGTTGTGAATGTATTCTCTATCATGCTTGATGGTAGGAGAAAACCCAACGGGGGGGAATCTCAACAAAGAGAGATTCAAATTGAAAATTAGGGAGGAGTTTCTTGATGGTGAGATCCATGAAGCAGTGAAGCAGCCTGCCCTCTGGAGTCATGAATGCTCTATCATTGGAGCTTCCAAGCACAGCTATTTGTGTGGAATGTTTTGAAGATCCCTGCTCTGCATGGAACTAGAAGACCTCTAAGGTATCTCCCAATTCTATACTTTGAAACAGACCAAAATATGGATTCTCTAAATGTATGCGCAAATTTTCCATCGGTGCTTTCTCCACATATAATTAAACTAGGACACAACTGCAACAGTCGTATTCTAGTTAATGCTTGTTTTAGAAGTTCTCTTAAAACCTCCCCATGTCTGCAGAAGATACTCAATGCTGCCCTTTAGACCCAGAGGTAGGATCTAGAGGGCATTGTTTCTTCAACATTTTAACAGATGTTGAATGAAACTGTCATGCTGGATGAGATCCCCTTCAACTGTGTAAGGTTGCAGTTCTTATCCTGCGCCTCCAGCAAGGCTGTGATGGATGGGAATGTCACCCGTTGTGTTCTAGGACATTTGCAAAGTAGCCACTTTGAGAATATGATCAACATTGAGCCATGGTTGCACTTTGCAACAACGTGAAATTGCTACTGACAAGACAGCTTGTTTGCCTGAACTTGTTTTGAACTATGGCACAGTTCAACGGTGGAATTCAAAATATGTTACTACCGGTTCTGTGGGCGTGCGTTCTGTGGGAGCATTCTAAAATGGGCAATTTTAAGCATGAAAACTTATCTACTGTCAGTGCTGGTGAATCAAACAGCTGAGGTGCAGGAATCCGTTCTGCCACGCCTATCAACTGAGCTACAAACAAAGGAAATATAGGACAAGGGTGGGGCCAACTGCTGACCAGTGCTACCGGATCACTAGAACCAGTGCAAACCGGCAGCATGCCACCACTGGCATAGTTTGAAAATGAGTAATCTAGAATCAAACTACTACTGCATTTCTGAACTGATTTATCTAATGATTCTTTAAAGGACTTAACTAACTGACATCCAGAGGAACTGTGGTATCTTAGGCTCAGATGCAAGGAAAATGCCTTAAGATCTTGAATATCTGTCTAGGATTTGACCGGCTTTATAACTTTATGATCTCTCTTTGTTGAGGTGGAAGTCAAATGTTTGATTCACTAACAGAAACGTTATTAGCCCTAAAGGGAAACACTTTCAGATCTGACTTCTGCTACAAAGAACATGAAATTGCAATCTGCTAAAATTATTAATCAGAAAATGTTCCTTTTAAGGCAGTGGAAAGAAGAACAAGGATGAAAGTTGAGAAGAAAGAACATTAACCATCTCCAACTGTTTTATGTGAAATGAAAGTTATGTGAAGAACTGAAGTTGAAGTGCCACCTTGATGCAACTTCTGATCACTAGAACTGAGCTACCAAATCTTCAAAAGAGTGATTTACTGCATTCTGGGAATTGTTTTGCCCAATGTCTTGTCTTTTGCCCCCAAACTTCTGGATTCTTCAGAATGCACAAGGTTGGCCAAAGTTGAAGATGGATCATCTCAGCATGAAATGAGAAGAAGTCCTAGAATAAATATTCTATGTATAAATCTTCTGATATCATTTTAGTCTGTGCATATCAAGGAAAGGCAAGAAATGATACCTACACTGAAAATTAGCACTGATTATATATTGTCTCATCTACTGTGCATGGTCCTCATGTAAGAAGAAAAATGACAGAAAAAAAGGAAATATCTGATACCTCTATTTATTAAATCTTTATTACTGAATTAAAGTATTTGTATCCCACTTTTCTACTTTACAACACACCCTATTAGCTATCTTGGACATGTCATCTTTTGGACAGCTTCTTCATCATGAACCTTAGTCCCTATTGTCCATCTTGGGTCAATCATCTTGTCGGCAGTTTCTTCAACATCAAGCTTAATCCCAACTGTCCGTCGTGGATAAGTCATCTTCTGTGCAGCTTCTTCATCTTGAACCTTACTCCCTACTGTCCACCTTAGATATAACTATCTTTTGGGCAGCTTCTTCATCATCAACCTTATTTCCTACTGTCCATCTTGGATCAAACATCTTTTGCGCACTTTCTTCGACATCAAATTAGTCCCTACTGTTCATTTTAGATAGGTCATCTTTTGGGCAGCTTCTTCATCATGAACCTTACTCCCTACTGTCCATCTTAGACAAATCATCTTTTGGGCAGCTTCTTCTTCAACATCAATTTTACTTGTTATTGTTCATGTTGAATAAGTCATTTTCTGAGCAGCTTCTTCAATATCAACCTTGTACCCTACTGTCCATCTTGGACCAATCGTCTTTGGTGCAGCTTCTTCAACATCAAATCATTCCCTACTGTCCATCTTAGATAAGTCATCTTTCAGACAGCTTCTTCATCATCAACCTCACACCCTACCATCCATTTTGGATAAGTCAGCTCTTGGGCAGCTTCTTCATTATGAACTATTTTTTGACTGGGGATCTGTTTTTCAACTTTTCAAGAATCCTAAGCTTGTTTTAAAAGAAGCAGTGATCTTCTTTTTGAAGAAATTCATGCTCACCAAAGGACCACCAATATGCATTGTACTAGAAACAATGTTGTTATCATCAGAGATCAACATAATCATTGCATAGGCTATATGCTATTAAGGTTGTCATGCAGAACATAAAATACAATGAAAAATCCTCCCCTCCCCCCACCAAGTGCATTCAAAGCTGGGGACCAAAAGTAAAATCTAAATCTTGTGCATGCTCAAGAAGGAGGAGAAGAAGGTTCTTTAGGAAGAAAAAAACAAAAGCCAAACTTTAAAAGTAAGAAGAAGAAAAAAAGAAATGAAATGAAAAACAAAGTTATTTCCAAAGAAAGGGTTATAAGTGACCATTCCTGGGAACTTACTCAGAGTCTTTGTCCCATAACCGTCGTCCCCTAATCCGGGGAAGTCCTGCACGGCAGTCCCCGGAGAGAGCAATGAAAGGAAAAAACACCCGCAGAAAAGGAAGGAACAGGTCAGTGCAGTTGAAATGGATACTACCATGACAGACCATGCAGATAATCCAATCTGGATTCCCACATTTTGAGCAAAAATAAGGCTTAATCTCCCGATTCAAAGACTTTCGTGGAAGCCAAAGAGATGTGGTTAAAGTGAGAAAGCAAAAGATTCTCTTTAGGAAAAAAAAATAATACAGGTAGTCCTTGGCTTACAACGATTTGTTTAGGGGGCTGATGTTACAATGGCACTGAAAAAAGGGCAGGAACTGGAGCTAGGAACAAGAACTCTCCTTCACACAGCGCTTGGGTCTTGAACCCGGGCTGTCAATTTTTCAGCTGGTAAGCTCACTCATGCAGAGCCATCACACTCCCTAGATGCCCCTAAAGGCCCAATCATTATCTTCTTTTAATCACCCCATAATCCCTTGCAGGGTTGTAGTCTGAATGGAGCTGAGTGTTTCCTGGCCAGATGCCCTTCCTGTCACCAATGAGGAGTTTTGTTTAGCAGATATATTCTCATTGTGACCAGAGAGAGAAATATCTGCCCCTACCTAGGATTGAACTCATAGCCTCCTGATGGTGAGGTGAGAGCTCCACCTCTAGGCCACCGCACCACTCTACCAAATGCCCAATAATAGATATTAAATCCAGTGGAGACTAATAATCTCCCTCCCTCTCTCTCTCTCTCTCGTACTGTATGGCTTAGAAATGCTCGCACCTTAATTTTCCACTCTGGCTGCATTCTGTGAAGCGGAAAAGTGGGAAAATTTCAATCCGATATCTGATTTTCACAGATAAGACACTTTCCCCCTCTCCCCCTTTTTTTCTAAATAGCTGGGAACTAATCCAAGCCATCTCATTATCAAGAGCCTTCCAGTACAATAGACTGAACTGTCAAGCTAATGAGTCGAAGCTATAAATGTTGGAGTGGGAACTCACAGGCACAATTTACCAAGGAGTACAGGTTGTCCTCAACTTGAGACCAGAATGCCTGCTGCTGAGCAAGGTGGCGGTTAAGTGAATCATACTCTATTTTACAACCTTTGTTTTGGCCATGGTCATTAAGCGAATAGCTGCAGTTGTTAAAAGGTTCATGTAGTTGTTAAGTGTATCTGGCTTGGGAGATGGCTGGGAGAATTGCAAATGGTGATCAGGAAACCTTGGGACACTGCAACTGTTAAAAATGCATTCTGGTATGCCCATGTTTTGATCATGTGATCATGGGGATGCTGCAATAGTCATAAGTGCGAGGACAGGTCATAACTCATCTTTTCCAGCACCATTTTTTTTCTCCTTTTAATGACCCCGTAATCCCTAAATTTTCAGTCAAGTCAGGGAATGAAACTGAGCATTTACTGGCTGGCTGCCCTCCCTGATGCCTACACGGAGTTCACAGCAGATATTTTATCTTTGCTCGTCTTCTTCTTGTGCCATATTCGTCATTGAATGTTGGTGGTCATGTTGGTGATCCAATTTTTATCAATTCTCTTTGTTCCTAGAGAGAAAAATTTCTGCTGCTACCTAGGATCGAACTCACAACCTCCTGTTTGTGAGGCAAGAAGAGTTCCACCTCTAGGCTACCATGCCACTCACCATTTTTCAGTACCAATAACGGATAATATTTGTAGCTCAGGGTTGACCTGAGGGGTCCTTGTTGCTCTCTGAGCTTGGTTGTCTTCTGGCAGACGTTTCATGACCCAAACTAACGAATGCCATCCATGCTAGTAAAAACAACCCAGCCCGGAGAGCACCAAGGACCTATTTCAGTACTGTTGTATCTCTGAATGGCTGTTAAATGATCGGTTGCAAATCAAGGACTACCCACATCACTAGCTAAGATGGAGACAGTTATGAAACCCCGGTCCCCAAAACATTATTTTTATAAGGCGTGGCTTTCTCCTTAACCAAAATTTGAGATAGACCAAATGAAGGAACGGTGGCCAACCCATGTTCACACAGTAGAGATATAAAAATTTACTTCTTTTTCCTCCCGTAAACCCCACAGGGAATCCAGACAGTTATATACATTGATCATAGTAGTAAGGCCTCACCTGTCCTGAACCTGACTTAAGCTTGCCTAGGTATATGAAGTGCCGTGCGTATCACCCACGTGTTTCGCTGTGACGTCGTCTCTAAAACATTTTTACTTACGTTCCGGGTCACTGGTGTCCTGATCACACATCTCCTTGCTCTTGTAGAATGGGAATTTTCGTGAAAAGATGAAGTTCTTTTTACGCTTGTCATTGAATGACTGTGAAGGAAAAGAGGCATGGCCGAAAAAACAAGGACGTCTAATTGTTGTCACACTCATGCTGACAAAACAACTAGGCTGGTAAAAGTGGGAAACAACTGTGGTGACCGTGTTCAATTTCTTTCGTTGGCCTCAAGAACCAAGCATTGAGAAGCAAACAAAGGAGGGAAAGAGTCGAAGGTGCTTGAGATCTTGAAAGATTTTTTAAAGATCTCTTTTATGTCTCTGGAGATTCTCAGTCTCATCCAGGTCGTGGTTATCCCGCAGGTGTTTTTTTTCAAGAGGCAACTGGACTGTCAACCCCGAAATTGATATATGTGTAGCCATTTCAAAATTAGGCTTAGTATATATGCTTTTTCTTACTTTCTCTGTGGCAGTCATGGGGGGGAGGGGGGGAAGATGGGGGGAAGGGGGAGAAGAGTTTCGGGCTTGCCACATTCCTAAGTGGGGAGGAGTGGAGATAAAGAGAGTTGTTTTGGCTAAGTGATTCTTCTTCCTGTGGGAAACGAGCTGTCTGTGCTTAGGCCCTTGAGGTGGAGATTTATGATATCAAGCAATTTCTATTGGAGAATGTAACTTTGGAGGGTTGTTTTTAATGTTTAATATTGTGGGGTAATTCCAGATTGTGTCAGATCCGGAATTACCACGGATTTTGCCAATTGGATGCTTTCTAAAATAAAAGAAGTTGTATTGGAAGATGGACTTGGTTTTATTCTTTTTCAATGGATTTCATCACTTGGAAACCTGACATGGACTTTCTGGTTTTTCTCTGGAGATGTTTTGCTTCTCATCTAAGAAGCTTCTTCTTGGATGAGAAGAAAAATGTTTCACTTGGATGGTGGGGGAATGGAAGGATTTATATTCCTTGCAGACAGCTGGTCATTTGCATCTTTTTGGAGAGTCATTGAGGCCACCTGAGAAGCGAAACGCCATCCAAGAAAAACCATAAAGTCCAGTTGAAAAATGTACCATCGGGACAAGATCTCTGTATATTAGAAGTGTACAGGTAGCCCTTGACTTACAATCACTTGCTCAGTGATTGTTTGATGTTACAACGGCACTGACAAAAGTGACTTATGACTGTTTTCCACACTTATGACAGTTTCAACATTCCCATGGTATCAAAGTTCAGATGCTTGGCAACTGGTTCATATTTATGATGGTCGTAGTGTCCCGGGGTCATGTGATTCTCTTTTACGACTTTCTGACGATCAAAAAGTCAAAGCCAAATTCACCAAACCGCTGTGTTATTCGCTTCACAACTACGGTGATCCGCTCAACAACTGTAGCAGGAAAGGTCAAAAAAAGGGGCCAAACTTGCTCAACAATTGTCTTGTTTATCAACAGAAATTTGGAGCCCCATTGTGGTCGTAAGTCAAGGACTACCTGCAATGTTTCCTAAAACCAGAAGTAGGAAATCTGAGGCTCAACAGATATTTAAATTTTAAGTTTCACTCAACATGGTGAACTGGTAGCGGAAATTTTGAGTACTTCGGAGTACCGGCAAATACCACTTCTGACTGGCCCCAAACTCCATCCATTCTCTGCCTCCCGAATCCCAGCTGATCGGCTGGGTCTTCTTTGGTTGGCCTGAACAGGAGAACGGGGCTGGAAAGCAGGTTAGTGGGATGGGGTGGGAATGGGATTTTGCAGTAATCTTCCCCTAGGAGTGGGGAGGGAATGGGGATTTTACAGTATCCTTTCCCTGGAGTGGCGTGGGAAATGAGACTTTAGAGTAACCTCCCCCTGCCACACCCATCAAGCCACACCCACCAAGCAACGCCCACAGAACCGGTAGTAAAAAATGTTTGAATCCCACCACGGTTCGAAATAGCAGGAGTACCCAAAGGAAGTCACCCCTGGATTAATTGGTAGTGGCTCCAATCCTTTGTGGGACTACCTGAAACTTGATCCTAAGGTTTATTACGTATTATTGCATATTCCAAATATGAGTGTATGTGTTTATTTTGGTCACCAAAGTTTCATGCCACTTTTACTCTCCAAGGATATTTAAAATTTAGTAACAAAAAGCAAAACAAAAAAAACAAAAACAAAGGGAGAAAAATTATAGACATAAAAACCTACAAATGCCCCATAACGACTGTAAACACATGGATTCAACACAACGTAACCATCATGCCAAAAAGTACACAATCATGCCAACCACAATTCATGCAAACGAAAAATAAAGGCAGATGTCAAAAATTATAGGCATAAAAGGTTTCCAAATATAACTTGATTGGCGGGTGGTAATATTGACAGAATGGCCTATCGAGTCTAAAGAAATTAAAACATGCACCTGTGTTCCTCTCTCTCGATTGTGATATCTTTTTTTTCCCAGAATTAAACAATGTCATCCGATAACAGAACGCTCATTAGGACAATGATATTTAAACCACAACTCATTGATTGCAGATTTCAAAAAAATTTTCAAAGAAAGAAAGCAGGTCTAACATTGGCAGATTATATATCTTTTCTTTCTAGTCACTCAAAAGCTTCGTGATTGATGTACAAGCAGACTGTCAATATTGAACCCAATTGTCATTTTAAATTTATGTTTATTGTAGCTTCTACTCTTTTCCTTCTTAGTATCATAATGGTACATATCTCACAGAACAGGAAGTTTGTGTTGCTGTCTATACAGGTAGTCCTTGACTTACGACCACAAATGGGCCCAACATTTCCGTTGCTAAGTGAAACATTTGTTAAGTGAATTTTGTCCCATTTTATGACTTTCTTGCCACCATTGTTAAGTGAATCACTGCCATTGTTAAGTTAGTAACGCGGTTGTTAAGTGAATCTGACTTCCCCATTGAGTTTGATCCTGGGGACACTGCAAATGTCATAAATATAAGTCAGTTGCCAAGTGCCCACATTTTGAACACATGGCTATGGGGATGCTGCAATGGTTGTAAGTGTGAACATTGGTCGTAAAGTCACTTTTTTCAAAGTTGTAACTTTGAACAGTCATGAAATGAACGGTTGTAAGTCGAGGAGGACCTGTATCTTAGGAAAGCACATCCGGTGTCTGCTAGCTTATTTAAATTGTGAGCTATTTGCCTTCCTTTGGAGAGAAAAATAGGTATAACTTCTAGAATGTTTAGATCATGGAAATGTCTGCATGTAAGGTTTCTGATATGATCTGGAATATGTGAATTCATCCATTCAGAAGGTACCTAGCAATAGTGCTTATACTTATATACTGCTTTACAGTGCTTTACAGGCCCTCTCTAAGCAATTTACAGAGTCAGCCTCTTGCCCCCAACAATCTGGGTCCTCATTTTACCCACCTCGGAAGGATGGAAGGCTGAGTCAACCATGAGCTGGTCAGGATCGAACTGCTGACAGTCGACAGAGTCAGTCTGCAATACTACATTCTAACCACTATGCCACCACAGCTCGCTCCTTCCTTCCTTCCTTCCTTCCTTCCTTCCTTCCTTCCTTCCTTCCTTCCTTCATAATAGCCCTTAGACTTATATATCGCTTCACAGTGCTTTTACAATCCTCTCTAAGTGGTTTACAGAGTCAGCCTCTTGCCCCCAACAATCTGGCTCCTCATTTTACCCACCTCGGAAGGATGGAAGGCTCAGTCAACATTGAGCCTGGTGGGATTTGAACTGCCAAATTTCAGGCAGCCAGCAGCCAGCAGAAGTAGCCTGCAGTACTGCACTCTAACCACTGTGCCACCATGGCTTAATTATCAGGAAAAAAAAATTAAGAAGGATCTACCATAGGTAGGCTGCACATTATGGATACAGAAGTTCAGTGCATTTAGACTGCACCAGGTTAAGAAAGATTGACGTGTTGTATGTTCTCCATGAAATTGCTCTTATCACAATGCAAAAATTGCATCTGGCAGAGAATATGATGGTCAACCTCTGACTACATTTGGACCATGGGAAAAACCTCTGAGGTGTACTTCAAGGTCCGTGAGCTTGGTTGTTTCCTTGCAGACGTTTCATCACCCAACCTGGCAGTGATGATGTTACTTAATTGGGTAATGAAACGTCTGCAAGAAAACAACCAAGCTCAGAGAGCATCAAGGACCTCACAGTTCAGCCCTCAACTACAAATATTCTCAAGAAGAACTTCATATCAATCCATCGCTATCTTTAAATGATAGCAGTATTGGCACTTAAATCTCTTTTCCTCGATCAGTTTACTTTACTTTATTGTCATTGCACATCGTACAAAGAAATTAAATACCATCTTCAGTGTATATACAGCAGAATTCAAGAGAGCTACTGCCCTGGGATAGAGGCTGTTTTTCAGCCTATTTGTCCTTGTTTTTATTATCCTGTACCGTCTGCCAGATGGTAATAGATCAAAA
Organism: Pseudonaja textilis; assembly: GCF_900518735.1. Next base: position 2,832,849 of record NW_020769341.1, read on the forward strand.
AAAGGGTGCCCAGGATGAGATGGATCTTTGAGAATGTTTTGAACTTTCTTAAGGCAGCGGGAGCTCTAAAGCTCTTCCAAAGAGGGGAGAGGGCAACCCATGATCCTCTGGGCAATGACGTTAACCCTCTGGAGTGCTGTCCTATCTGCCCTTGTGCAATTGGCAAACCATAGAGAGGTGCAGGAAGTTAAGATACTCTCTATGGTGCAGTGGTAGAAGGTCACCAGCAGTTTTTCATTCAGTTGTTGTTTTCTGAGAAGCCTCAGGTAGTATAATCTCTGCTGGGCCCTTTTGACCAGGGCTGCAATGTGGGCACCCCAAGTCAGCTCCTCTTTTATGGTAACACCCAGAAACTTAAAACTGGCCACTTGCTCCACTTGGTCTCCATTGATAAGCAAGGGCTGGAGGTCTGATCTGTTCCTTCTATAGTCCACTATAAGCTCCTTGGTCTTAGGGTGTTGAGGACCAAGGTATTGTCTCCACACCACGAAAGCAACCGGTCCACCTCATCTCAGTAGGCAGACTCATCTCCCCGGAGATGAGTCCCACCACTGTTGTCTCATCTGCAAATTTAGTAATATTTAGTAATATTATGAATCTTCCACTTAGCTAGGTGAGTCAGCTTCTGCACAAGCTGGCTGACCAGCATTTTGTGATATTGCACTCACTGAGTCAGGAAAGGGCTTGGAAAGGCTAGAGGAAGACAAAAATATAGAAAGATGCTGACGCCTTTGTGCCAAGGAGCAGAGAACCACACATGGCCCCATGAGACTCTGCAACAGGAACGCCAATTACTTCATCACATGGATGGACAATAAAATCGTAGGTGACATGTGCCTTTAGCTGCTCTTCATCACTCTCTTCCACTTTGCCTCTCCTGGCATCGTTGAAGGCTAATAAGAAGTGAACCCTGGAAGAACATTGCTTTCAAGGTCTGCTAATTGAGGCACATCAAAGAGGCAGACAACGGGGTCTAGGCAGGGGTGAAATTCAACCGGTGTAACAACCAGTTCACTGTGCGTGTGCACACACACACACTGTGCGTGTGTGCTCCACATTTAAAAAAGCTAATACTTAACTTCAACTGCAGCTGAAGAAAACAACTGAGGCACGGCAGAGTGGTCTGCTGCGCGAATCAGCTGTGCTCTAACAAAAAGACATAAAGCACACAGGGAAGAGCAGGGGTGGGCGGGTGAGGCCACATGCTTGTCGGAGCGAACTGGAGCCAGCCGATTGTCAGAACAAACAGCCCTCGGGAGTAAGTCTGCAAGGTAATGGCACCTCCCTCAAGAAGATAAAAGCCAGCTGTGAAATGAATGTACTTTGCAGAAGGCAAAGTCGTTTTGAAACTCCAGCCTCGTGGACATTCCAGTATCCTGAATTTGTATTTGAAGATTCTTATTTTGCAAATTATTTTTTGTCTGTTATCTTTTGGCAAGTCTTGCTCAGTTTGGCAAGGCTTGTGCTTATCACAGTTACCGTATTTCCCCATGTATAAGCCACCCCTTTTTTCCAAAATTTTCAAGCCCAAAAAGTAGGGGGGTGGCATATACAAAGCAGGTACACTTTTTATACGTGAAAAATGCATAAAATAATAAAGTAGGAATAAACTGGTTTTCCAGCAGTATGCTATACTTTTTTGTAAAAATTGTATGTGATGATACGATTACGAGTGCGAGTACGCGATAGAAATGCATACGCTAGGCATCGGCCTGAATGCTTCGTTCCTACTCTCGTTCCGATGCGTAGATTGCTAGCGTCGCCTGCACCGCTTTCGGCGTCATGACCGAAGTTGTAGATCTAGACGTCGAATTTTGTTTCTTTGTAAATTTTCTTTCTTCATAACTTGTTTCTCTAATAAAATATTTTTTTCAAAACTTCACAGTCCAAAAATTGGGAGGGTGGCTTATACAAAGGGGGTGCTTATACATGGGGAAATACGGTAATTATTTTGTAAGAGCATTACAACACAATTCTTTTTGAATTGTTGGAAAAGGGTGTGGGTCAGTAAAACAGCATTGAAAAAACCAACTGTCCTTGTACCTATGATAGTTGCAGCATCCTCACAATTACACGATCAGGGTTGGGTGCTTGGTAACCAGCATATTATGATTATATTATATTAATGATGTCCCCAGTCATCACATGATCATAATTTACAACCTTCCTCTCTGGTTTCTGACAAGCGAAAGCAAAGAGGAAAACCGGATTTGTTTAACGACTGCATGATTAGCTTAGCTAGACTTTGTTGTCCAATAGGATCAAACTCAAACAAAATGGACATTTCCCCCACCCCTTTAAATGTCCATTTTCTCCTACGAATAACTAAGAGCCATATTGTCCCAGAAACCCAATAGTTTGGCTATTAAAAACAGGCATAAATAAGGAAGTTGAAAATGAAATGATTAGACTGGTGTGATACAATTAAATGCGATGAGTTAAAAGGCTTAATAGTCAGGTTGAAAGTGATAATTTCAGGGTTTCATTCCTGATGATGAAATTATACCTGCTATTAATACCACCGGCTCATTGCTATTTTTCTTCCATCCTTCTTTAAAAAAAAAAATTCTAGAGGCCAAAAGAGCTAATTGGATTGATATTATTATCTTCATTAAAGTCACCAGAGATTAATGGTGCAGGCGAAGCATGATATCTACTGCTTTAATATTTCTTGAACATCTCAAGTGCGTTGTTTTGGTGAAAGGAAGGAGGAAGGAGCCTGTTTGGTCTAGCGTGTCAAGAGGATTGTTAGTAAACAGGAAACTGTGAGTTCAAATCCTGTCTGACTCATGCCTAATTTTATGACATTTTTTTTGCCATGGTTGTTAAGCGAATCACTGCAGTTAAGTGTGGTCATTAAACAAATCTGGCTTCCCCTGCTGATTTTGCTTGTCAGAAGGACGTTGGGAAAGTTACAAATGGTGAATACGTGACTGCAGGATGCTGCAACCAATGTAAACACACGCTGGTTGCCAAGTGCCCATGATTGTGGGGATGCTGTGACAGTCATAAATACGAAGAATTGTAGTATGCTATTTTCTTTAGAGTGCATTTCACTTCTCATCCAAGAAGCCGTCTTTGTTCTGAACTGAGTTCTAGTCCTGCCTTAGCCATGAAAGAAAGTGGGTGAGTTTTGGCCAATCACCAGGAGACAGCGGGTTCTAGTCCTGCGTTAGCCATGAAAGACAAGTGGGTGAGTTTTGACCAATCCCTAGGAGACAGTGAGTTCTAGTCCCGCCTTAATCATGAAAGACAAGTGGGTGATTTTGGGCCAATCACCAGGAGACAGTGAGTTTTAGTCCTGCCTTAGCCATGAAAGACAGTTGGATGAGTTTTGGTCAATCACTCTCTCTCAGCCTTAGCCACCTCACAGGGTTGTTGTGGGGAAAATAGAAAGAGGAAGATGTGTTGAATCTGTTCTTGAGCTATTTGCAAAATAATAAAGGTTAAAATCAATAAATGAAATAAAATAAAGAAAGCCTTTTAAAATATAAGGATGAAGACATCTATCAACCCTCCAGAGCAGACTAGGTTAAGAAAGCAAAGTCATACAAGTTAATTTTACTTTTATTATAAGGCTATAGTAGCAGAATCTTACAAGTTTAAATGCACTTCCTCCCCACCTTCATTTCTCTTCGTGAAAACTAGGGAGGGTCTTATCTGACCCAAATATCTTTTTTAAAAAAAATCTGGACTGTTATCTTGCTTGTGACTTTGTCTCCTGTTCCTCAGGGTTATTCCTTCTTCAAATTACAACAGCTGACATAGGGAATTAACTGTGACATGTCCTAAAGGCATGGCTCCAAGAACCAATGATTTCACCCAGTTGACAGACCCAAAGAATCAGGGCCACTCATCAAGTTCTAGTTAAGATGATTTATTGCTCATGCTTACAGACAAGACTCCGGTCAACTAAGGGTCAGCCCTAAGCTAGTGCTAGATAAGAATTAAGGGATTTCAAGAGAGGTTGGACTTGGACAGTTTATGGGAATGTAACGATTCTAGACTAATTCCTCTCTTGACTCCACCTCCAGGCCCTGCATCCTGTACCAGATGCAGTTCCAAATAGTCTTCAAAGATATAGAGTCCACTGCATAATCCAATGTTAGCCTACCCATCAACAGGCAAGAATAGATCTAGTTTCTTAGGCTAGAATGTTTACTTGGATGTCCATAACACACCAGTTGATAATTTTAAGAATTACCCTTCAAATGCACCTCCATGGCTCTGTCATCGGCTGGCTAAAGACTCTGGGGGAGTCCAACTAATGTATTGAGCAGTCGTGCAGAATGGAATGAGCTTGGAAAACAGCCAGGACAAGGGATCCGGAACAGCTTTTTAAAGTAGATTATCATAGAATTGTTACTTCAACAGCTTCAAAGAATAACAGAATAACAGAGAGGGAAGGGATTTTAGAGGCCTTCTAGTCCAAACCAGTGGTAGGATTCAAATTTCTGTACTACTGGTTCTGTGGGCATGGCTTGGTGGGCATGGTTAGGTGGGTGTGGCCATGTGCCTGGGTGGGCGTGGCTTTTTTGCAGCCATGCCCCCTGTTTTTTGGGGCCTTCTGGTCCTCAGAGGAGCCTCTAGGGGGAGTGGTTTTGCTCCTAAAAGATTGACAGATGATTGGTTACATCTACACTTAAGTTCTCCTTATCGTAGGCTCAAAATGGCCTACAATATTGTATTTTCTGGCTTCTGACTGGCTAAGAAAGAGCAGAAATTAGCAGTGGGATCCTACTTGCTCCACTACCAGTTTGGTGATTTCCACACACCAGCTGAGGCCTGCAGCGCCAATCAGCTGAGAGGATAAAGAAGAGAAGAGCGCAGGGGCAGGTGGGAGGGCCGATCCTGCACGTTTCTCTTGTTCCTCCTCTCAGCTGATCCTCAGAGGCTTTTTTTTACTACCAGTTCAGTTGAACCGGTCTGAACCGGTAGCAAAGCACCCCGGCAGAAATGATGAAAGTTCATTCTCCAAGTCTTTAAAACAAAAAAAGAGAGAGAAGACCACATCGCAAGAAGATAAAAGAGGCTGTTGTGTACATAAAATTGCTCTTCAGCAACGTAATTTCAATCATGGTCTTCAGAGCTATGCTGGATTCTTGATCCCGGGGTCATGAAGTCCCCAGGTCTTCCATCAAGCGCTCAAGCCCGCCACAGATAAATGAGGCCACAGCATGTCCTCTTTCCTTCCCACAGCGTAACAGTTATTTAAAATACATTAAATTTTTGCCTGTCGTCTAGAGATGACCTTTTCCAATAGGCCCAACTCAAGATTAAAAGCAACAAAGGGAATAGAAGCTTGGCTTCCTCACAATGCTCTTTGCAAAATATCACACCCAATAAAGGACTCAGAAGGGATAAGATTGATAGTCTTTCTGCATCAGATGCCAAAAAGAACGATTTACGAAATTAAAGGGTAATTAAATTCTCGTCAGACCCTGGCTTTGGTGAGGTACTGTTAGCTGCATAAAAGAATGATTCCCTCCAGCTCTGATTGTAGACCAGAAAAGGGCATTTAAGATGTCATTTGTCTAAAGCCTTGGCACCTGCTAAAATTTAGAGGGGGGAAAAAATTCTACAAGGACCAAAAAATATTCTGCCCTTTCTCCTGCACTAGAACTGCCCCTCTCAACGTTATGTCTTCAGCTAGGGATGTTTAATGAGGGGGTCAAAGATGACGTAAAAATAGGCGGGGCTATAGAAAACAGTGGTCCTAGTGGTTGGAATGCTGGGCAGGAGGTTAGCAAGCCCGTATTCGAGACCCGAGAATTGGTGTGAGGCATGGTTGAGCTCTTGTCTTTCACTCCAGCTCCTTCCGTGGACAGGAAAGTCACCCTCAGCTGAGTGTCCCCAGAGCAATGGTGATGTTACCGGCTTTCAAGCCGGAAGGGCCTTGGTCAGAGGTGGTACTCAGCAGGTTCTGACCAGTTCTGGAGAACCGGTAGTGGAAATTGTGAGTAGTTTGGAGAACCGGCAAATATCACCTCTGACTGGCTCCGCCCCCATCTATTCTCTGCCTTCCGAGTCCCAGATGATTGGCTGGGTCTTCTTTGGTTGCCCTGCCCAGGAGAACGGAGCTGGAAAGCAGGTTAGTGGGGTGGGGAGGGACTGTGGATTTTGCAATATCCTTCCACTGCCACGCCCACCAAGCCCCATGCACCAAGCTACACCGCACCCACCAAGCCATGCCCACCGAACTGGTAGCAAAAAATATTTGAATCCCACCACTGGCCTTGGTGTTTCTGACTTGAGTGCACTCAGGTGGAGCTGAGACCTCATGGTTTATGCTGGCTTTTGACCATAATAAAAGATTTGGTTTAATTTGGTTATAGCCACCATCTTGATTTTTTTGACCTCGTCCCGTGGATACTCCTACCTTCAGGAGAGAAGCAACCTGGAATTGAGGAGAAACTTCTTAACAGTGAGGACAATTAACCAGTGGAGCACCTTGCCTTCAGAAGTCATAGGTGCTTCATCACTGGACGCTTTTAAGAAAAGACTGGACAGCCACTTGGCTAGAATGATAAGCAGTGGAATAACTTGCCTTCAGAAGTTGTGGCTGCTCCAACACTGGAGAGTTTAAAGAAGAGATTGGACAACCACTTGTCTGAAATGGTATAGGGCAGCGCTGGTGAATGAACACTGTGTTGGCCATCACTGAAGGCTTTCAAAAAAATAAGGACTGGTCAACTGTTTTCTGGAATGATACAGAATCCCCTGGTCAAGTCAGGAGTTGGACTAGAAAACTTCTGAGGTTCCTTCCAACTCTGTTATTCTATGTTCTAAATACCTGATACCAGGTGTTGCTGACCTTAAGCAGAAAGACATAGGTTTGGGAATGGTAACTTGGTCAAGATCTCTGCAATGTGGATTCAGAGAATAAATACTGGGGTTTTTTTGGATGGCTGAAAAACGAATGGAACTTTTGTGGAGGTCATAAAGAGATTGTCACGAGTTACGGTTAGGTTTTAAGAATGCTCTGAGGTATTTCTTGAATCCTTTTATAACAGTAATATGCTCCCTCTAACGCTGTCTGCCCTTGAGTGCTGGAGAACAATTGGCAGGCAGAAAGTGACTTAGAGCTCTTTGTTAACTTCAAGGACATATGTCAAAATAAAGAGCAAAAGGCTACTTAAATCTCAAACCCATTCTTTTCAGCTCAATTTCTTTTTTTCTGCAATTTTATTTTTCATCTCCAGCCTCTCCCCAGGTTAGGTTAGCAAAATGCAAGATGCCAGTTTGCATATCAGTCCTACTTTTAAATGCACATCAGAGTTGACAGTTGAACAAAATATGCAATATATTTTACAAGAATTGAACCTCGAATTGAGGCTTCTTGGATCTTGCTGTGGTGCTAACAGTTCACAAGGTGTTTTTTTTTTTCAAAAGGCAATTGGACTTCATTTTTCCTTGAAGACATTTTACTTCTCACCCAAGAAGCTTCTTCAGTTCTGACTGAATGGTGGGGAAGGAAAGGATTTATAATCCTTGCAGACAGTTGGTCATTTGCATTCTTTTAGACAGTTGTTGAAGCTACTTAGAGGTTTCTCTGTGCCCCCAGGGTCACCAGAGTAGTGCAAATGACTGTGGAATACCTCCTCCTATTTACCTCACAACAACAACCTTGTGAGGTGGGTTGGGCTGAAAGAGAAATGACTGACCCAAAGTCACTCAGCTGTCTTTCATGCATAAGGCAGGACTAAAACTCACCGTCTGCTGGAGATTGGCCCAAAATCACCCAATCATCTTTCATGGCTAAGGCGGGACCTGAACTCACTGTCTCCTGGAGATTGGCCCAAAGTCACCCAGCTGACTTTTATGGCTAAGGCGGGACTAAAACTCTCTGTCTACTGGTGATTGGCCCAAAGTCACCCAGCCGTCTTTCATGGCTAAGGCGGGACCAGAACTCACTGTCTCCTGGGGATTGGCCCAAAGTCACCAGCTGTCTTTCATGGCTAAGGCGAGATTAGAACTTTTCAGAACAGAAGAAGCTTCTTGGATGAGAAGCAAAATGTCTTCAAAGAAAAACCGGAAAGTCCAGTTGTCTTTTGAGAAGAAAAAAAAGCACCTTTAGGACAACCATGACCTGGAGGACTGAGAATCTCCATAAACATTCCCACTCTACAAGCAACTCTGGCTTCTTGTTCTGCCTTAGATACCTTCAACTAAAGTAGATACTTGTCCCAGCTCTTAAGTCGTGAGAGTCGTAAAATGGATCGGTTACGTGACCAACCTGATCTTATGAACTTTTTTTTTTTGCAGTGATCATTAAGGAAATATGATGGATGTAAAGCAGTCATTACAGTCTTTCAGTGAACCAATGGTTCAACACGGACGTGGTTTTGCTGAAAACTGAACGTAAATGCTGATTTTTGGCACAAGTATCTTAAAATGCAGTCAGATCACCGCCGACCTCTGCAAATGGTCATAAATGCAGCCTGGTTGCTAACCATCAGAAGTTCAGTCATGTGACTGTGGGGGAGGATTGACTAGAGCAACTTCAAATGGTTGTTAAACATTGTTAAGCATCATAAGTCGAGGACTAACTGTTTAGATTTCTCGCTGTTTCTTTTTCAGACTTCCCCTAATCCCTATAATTTCTGGATTTTGTCTGTTATTTCTGTTCAACCCTTCCAAAGTCAATATAAATAATGAAGGGGATAGCAGACATCCTTGTCTTGTTCCTTCCTTTATATTAAACTTCTCTGTGTAGTTCCTGTTTACAATTACTTTAGTTGTTTTTTATGATATATCGTCTTAATTACATTTATGAATTCTTTTCCAAAGTCCATACAGTTTAGTTGAAGAATCATAAATTACCAACTTACATTATCAAAAGCCTTCTTGGTGTCTAAGAAGATTACTGACATTTGTTTTCCTGGATGTGTTTCATAGTACTTTAATGTGTCTAAAATGATCCTTAAATTGTGCTTTATTTGTCTTTTTGGTAAGAAACAATTTTGATCTAGGTGGATAATCCCTAATGATGCCAGATAACAATGTTGTAACCAGGTTGACCATGCACACATTTTCTGTCCAGATGTACCTGTTGTTTTGTGTCTGTGTGTGTGTTTCACTCTCACACACACACAAACAGCCAAAACAACTCAGGGAATTTCATCTTTTCAGAGCAGAATTTGGAAAGCTGAACGGATGGGTGATTTCTGGCTGCTAGTCAGCTGAGCTGACTGTTTCCATTCGTGTCTCAACAGTGTGAATCTTATTTGTTAAAACTTGAATGTTTGTTGCAGCCTGTGTGTGTGTGTGTGTGTGTGTGTGTATGTGTGTGGGAGAACCAGTGCCATGATTGGATAGTAATGTTTAATTAGTTTACAATATGATTTTCTTCTTAAAAAACGGTCAAACACCCTTCCCTGCTTTCACTCTTAACAAAACGTTTCTTTCTTTCTTTCTTTCTTTCTTTCTTTCTTTCTTTCTTTCTTTCTTTCTTTCTTTCTTTCTTTCTTTCTTTCTTTCTTTCTCTCTCTCTCTCTCTCTCTCTCTCTC
>NW_020769341.1:2866192-2885254 GCF_900518735.1 Pseudonaja textilis
AGAGAGAGAGAGAGAGAGAGAGAGAGAGAGAGAGAGAGAGATGGAGATGAAGACTGGGCTGTCCATCAGCCCTCAGATGGACAATCAACAGCCCCCAGGCCTGAAAGTGGCTGATAAGGAAAAGGAGGAACAGCTGGGTCCAGTGCCTGACATGCAGATGCATAGAAGGTAGAGGAGAGGAGAGCAGTGGAAATCTATGGGCCGGTCCTTGGGACGGAAGAGCCACCACTGCTAGTGAAGCCCCACCCTAGTTCTGGGGATAAAAGGCAGGGGACAGAGATGAATAGGTGTAGCAGACAACTATTCACCTCCCCGCCGGACAGACTTGTAAGCCTGCTGTAAGAGAGAAACTTTTTGCCCGGGCTGCTGAGGATCCTAATTAAAGGAATAATTAATTTAAATACAGAGTTTTTTGTGTGTTTGGGGTGCTGGGTCAGAACAACTTAGTTAGCGTGGGAGAGGATACAGGTAGTCCTTGAATTACAACTACAACTGGAACCAGAATTCCCATTGCTAAGGAAAATGATGGTCAAGCGAATCGTGTCTGATTTTACAACCAATTTTTGCCATGCTTAAGAGAGTCACTGCAATTGTTAAGCGAAATCAAATGGTTGCTAAGTAAATCTGGTTTTCTGCATTGACTGTGTCTCAGAGGTGTGTTTTTTTTTTTTTTTTCCCAAGAGGCAACTGGACTTTCTGGTGTTTCTTTGAAGACGTTTCACTTCTCATCCAAGAAGCTTCTTCAGCTCGGTCTGGATGGTGGGGGAATGGAAGGATTGATACTCCTTGCAGGCAGCCAGTCATTTGCATTCTTTTAGAGGGTTGCTGAGGCCGCTTGGTGGTTTATCTGTATCCTCAGGGTCACCTGAGTGGCGCAAATGAGTGTGGGGCCTTCTTGGCATCAGGAAGGGATTGTGTTGTGGGGCTGTCCTTTCTTCAGGATGGTGTGATGACCCGGGGCATGACACAAAAATAACAAAGTCTCCAAAGTAGAATAAATTCAATGCCTCCAACTTGGCCCCAATGTCCAATTATCCTCGGCTGGATAACAAACTCTTCAAAAAACAGTCTATGAAAGGCAGAAATGCAGTCCGAGCCCAAGGTAAAGATAATTAGAAATAAAAAAAACCAACACAAACCACACTGAAGTAATTAACACGGCAGGCCAGGATGATAAATTGCAGACTTCCACAAGATAACACAGCACCCACAGTTGGGAGGACGCCAAAACCCAGAAAAAGGCCCGACTAAGATAATGCATGCTTTGCTTCCAGCAAGGTGCTGTATGCAAATGCCCCACTTATATCCTGTTCTCCCAGCTGCAACTAATGAAAGGGATCAGGGCCTTCTTCTCTCTCTTAAGCCACATTGCTCCCTTCTCCGTTCCTCCCTGCGTGCCCTAGGATGAAGAGAGGGTGGCCCTGGGTCTTCCTCTGAATGCCCAGCTGGATTGTGCCCTTCTGTCATTTCTTCCGCAACCATGGGAGCCACACTCCCACTCCCTGTCTGCTGTTCAATCTGCCCCTCAGAATCAGACTCCAACCCGGGCAGGACAGATGGTTTCTACCCCATGTCCCTCATGGCTAGGCACACGCTTGGGCTGTTGGGGTGAGCCTGTGTTGTCTGAGTCTCAGGCTGGGGCGCAGGTGATTCCCGTAGTCTGCCATTTTTCTGGAAATCTGAATTTTCCAGAGAAATTGCAACCTGCGGGAACCATTTGCACTTCAGTTTGGAGTGCGGATGGCACAGAATCGTCCCTGGCGGCCTGCGTCTGCGTTCAGCATCGATTCACTTAACAACTGTGGCAGGAAAGGTCATAAAATAGGGCAACATTCACTTAACAGCTGTCTCGCTCAGCCACAGACATTTTGGGCTCAGCTGGGGACGTAAGTCGAGGGCTACCTAGAATAATTCAAGAAGGGGAAAGGTTGACAATTCTTCGTTCATTTAGTTATTTTTCCTGTTTAAACCGCAGCCCTTTCCACTTCTTTCTGCCCCGTTTCTTCAACTTCAAAAAGAAATCTATGTGCCATTTTGGATGTAGTTTCCACCCACCATGGACTGCTGTCCAATGGCGGCATTTGATCCGCCTACACATTGGTAAAAGAAATCAGTACACCCAAATACAAACTAGGCAGATGTGACTTCGTTGATGTTCCTCACTCTGTCAAGGACCTTGGAATTCTCATATCCAATGACCTAAGTGCCAGAGCTCACTGTAACAGCATTGCCAAAAAGGCATGAAGAGTTGTAAATCTAATCTTACAAAGCTTCTCCTCTGGAAATATTGAATTGCTAACTAGGGCATACAAAACCTTTGCTAGACCAATACTCGAATACAGCTCATCTGTCTGGAATCCACACTGCATATCGGACATGAATACAATTGAGCGGGTCCAGAAAAGAAGAGTACTACACTCCTCTGCTCGCAACAGAATAACCTATATCACCAGTCTTGAGATTTGGGGCTTGGACAACCTTGAACTGTACCACCTACAGTTGGACTTAAGCGTCGTACACAAAATTATCCACTACAATGTCCTACCAGTCAATGACTACTTCAGCTTCAACTGCAACAATACAAGAGCACACAACAGATACAAACTCAATGTAAACCGCTTCAAACTTGATTGCAGAAAGTACGACTTCAGCCACAGAGTGGTCAATGCCTAGAATGCACTACCTAACTCTGCTGCTACATCCTCAAACCCCCACTCCTTTTAACCTCAAACTAACCATTATTGACCTCACCCCATTCCTAAGAGGTCTGTAAGGGGCATGCATAAGTGCACAATTGTGCCTCCTGTCCCTGTCCTATTGTCCCCATTTATTCGTAGCTATTTCCTGTATTCTTACTCATGTATTTTATACTTAATACTGATTATCTTGTAAGCGATTGACAAATCAAATAAATAATAAAATAATAATAATACCTGACATAGAGAGAACGCTTTTGATTGGTTCGCAGGGAGCCTGACCCGGAACTCATGCTGTGATTCATCATCTGTTCGCGCAGATCATGGATTTTAGCCTCAAATCGAGCGTACTCTGTAAAGCAAACAAAGAAACCAAATTTAAAGCCCTTTTTAAGATAAATTGATTTATCGTTTTATATGGATTGAGTTATATGATCTAATGGCGTTTCGGAACACCTGTGCTTGAAGAAATAAAATGACAGCAAATTTCTCACTTCTGAAATTAACAAATATTGCCAATCTAAGTCGATTGCTTTCTTCTAGGGTGCTTTCCGATTCCGTAATTTAACCTATAGCTCTAGTACAGGTAGTCCTCGACTTACAACAGTTCGTTTAGTGACCAACCAAAGTTACAATGGCACTGAAAAAAGTGACTTGTGACCATTATTCACACTTATGGCCAGTGGAGAATCCCCATGGTCATGTGATCAATATTCAGAGGCTTGGGATCTGACTCATATTTATGATGGTTGCAGTGTCCCAGGCTGATGTGATCCCCTTTGGTGACCTTCTAAGTCACAAACTGAGTCAGCGGGGAAGCCAGATTTACTTAGCAACCTTATGTGACTAACTTAACGACAGTCATGATTCACTTGGCAAGAAAGGTCATAAAATGGGGCCAAGCTCACTTAACAAATGGCTCAGCCATTGTAGCATTGAACGATCACTAAATGAACTGTTGTAAGCCTAGGACTACCTGGAGAATTATAAAATCACAAGACTTAGACATAGTATCGGGTGGGATTCTACTGGTTCGCACCTATTCTCCAGAACCAGTTGTTAACATTCTAAGCAGTTTGGAGAACCGGTTGTTAGAAGAAATTACTGGCCTAATCCTGTAAGGAAGGCAGGAAGGAAACATTCTGGTGTTGCTTACAGAAACTGCCTCTCCAGTAACCCTTATTACATTCTTGGCAGGACTGGACTTCCTGTCTCAGAAACTTCTCTGGAGTTTTTTCCCTCTCCTTTGCTGGTACTTTGCTTGTGTGGAGTGACCATTCAAAGTTACAATGGCACTGAAAAAAGTGACTTATGACCATTTTTCATACTTACGACTGTTGCAGCATCCCCACACTCATGAGAGGCCAGGGGAGGAGATGGTGCCTCAATGTGAGTGATATTGACTTGGCCACACCCACCCAGCCAACAACATGACCACCAAACCACGCCCACCACCAAAGCCACGCCCACCAACTAAGCCACACCCACAGGACCGCTTGTTAAACATTTTGAATCCCACCCCTGCTTGGTACTATTAAAATTCTGTGAATTTTGAAATCAGAGACTTGGTTATCTAACCCAACCTCTGATGGCCATTCTACATTGCTGTGCAATTTCATTCTTTTTCCGTTTCGAGACCTCTGAAAGACAAAGCATTTTCTCCATAATTAAGAGAACTGAAGAGAACTGACTGAAATCTACTCGCTAGCTGCATCCCATTATATCCAATTCTGGGAGGATTTTGGTGCTCTATGAGCTTGGTTGTTTTCTTGCAGACGTTGGATTACCCACAGGGGTGGTCTTCAAAATTTTTAGCAAAGGGTTCTCTGCTCGGTTGCTGGGTGGGCGTGGCCATGGTAGGCGTGGCCTACTCGGCCTCCTGCACCACAGAAGGGGAGCATTTTTGGCTTCCATGGGCTCCGGAGGCTTTCCTCTGGAAGCCGGAAACAGGCCCATTTCCAGCCTTCCTGAATTTCTAGGAGGCCCGTTTTTCACTCTCCCTGAATCTCCACACGTGCCCTGCACTTACCTGCATCCCAAACGGACCATATATGGACTCCTGGGTGGGACAGGGTAGGATTTGGGGGTTCTCCAAACTGCACAGAATCTTAGCTAGGGGCTCTCCTGAACCCCTATAAGCTTCTAGCAGCCCAAACTAGGTAACCTCATCAGTGCTACGAAGGGAACCTTATCAAGGAGCTACCAAGAACACTCCCACCAGTACTGATGGGTCAAACTACTGTACACACACAGAGACAAACCCTCCCCTTGCCCTGATGATGATACCTAGTTGGGTCATGAAAACGTCTTCAGGAAAACAACCAAGCTCAGAGAGCATCAAGGATTCGTCCTTTCAATCCTGAGCCACAAATGTTCTCCCTTATTGGTACATCTCTAGTTCTTCTTGGTGTAATAATACAAATCGTTTATTATATACAACATCTGAAATGTGAATTTTATGATAGCAGTGCCAAGGACACCTCTCCAGGTATTGAAGGTGGTATAATGGTCTCACACTTTTTTATTGGTAGAAGCCAAATATGCGAACATTCACAACATTTACAAATAAATGAAAGGGATTAACCCATGCATGAATAAATACCATAGGAGAAATAAGTACCGTAATCCAATGGAGAATATATAAATTCGGAATATGTCTAAACGCATGAATTGATTTGCAAAGTCTTACTTGTCTAGTTAGGTTCACAATGTTGTGTTCTTAGGCAGCTATGACACATGCAGAGGATGTCAGCAGATCAATATGCTGCAGTACATAAATCAAATTGATTTATGCTCCCAAGAGCATCCAAGAACAGCCCCATAAATCAGGAATCAGTGCAAATCATTAACAGATGGCAGGTTTTGCTGGATATCTGATGGCGTAAACAGGCGGAGGGAAGGCAATGCATATCGAGGAATAAAAATATAGCCAGATAAACAAACACTAATTTGCTGAGGTCAAGACCAATGGTTTTATATCAAAATTCCCTTTGGATGAGATATTTATTTATTTTGGAACCTATTTATTTCGGAGAACTTGTCTCCAGAAGCTGTGGATGTTGCAACACTGGGAGTTTTTAAGAAGAGATTGGACAACCGTTTATCTGAAATAATATTTGGTTTCTTGCCCAAGCAAGGGGTTGGACTAGAAGACCTCCAAGGTCCCTTCCAACTCCGTTATTCTGTTCTTTCTATAATAGACAGGTAATCCTTGGTTTAAGATCAAAACAAAGCTCAGAATTCATGTTGCTAAGTGAGAAATGTGTTAAGTGGGTTTTGCCCCATTTTACAACTTTCTTAAGTGAATCCCTGCCGTTCCCAAATTAGTCACACGGTCGTTAAGTGAATCTGGCTTCCCCATTGACTTTGTTTGACAGAAGATTGCAAAATATGACCCCAGGGCCCTGCAACCTTTCGTAACTACAATCCAGTTGTCAAGCATTCGAATGTAAATCATGTGACCCCGGGGATGCGGCGATGGTCATAAATGTGAACCATGGTCATGTCACTATTGTCAGTGCCGTTGTAACTTTGAATGGTCACTAAACAAACTCTTGTAAGTCTACCTGTAATTGACACCCCACTGCCTCAGCCAGAAGGCACCTGAGCCAGAGGTAGAATTCAGCAGGTTCTGACCAGGGGTGGGATTCAATTTTTTTAACAACTGGTTCTGTGGGCATGGCTTAGTTGGTGGGCGTGGCTTGGTGGTCATGTGACTGGCCGGGTGTGGCCAACTCAACATCACTCACATCGAGGCACACATCTCCTCGCCTGGCCTCTTGTGACTGTGGGGATCCTGCAACAGTCGTAAGTGTGAAAGAGGGTCATAAGTCATTTTTTTCAGTGCCATTGTAACTTTGAAGTGGCACGCAGAGCCATTTCCCCCAGCATGTGAGAGGTCACCCAGAAGAGCCCCACTGCACATGCATGCATGCGTTGCTGTCTGACAGCTGATTGTCGGGTATCTGGCGTGCATGCACAAAGGGTGCGGGGTGCGTGGGAGACAGACGTGCATGCGCAGAGATGCACAGCACACATGGCGATGTCTCACGCACATGCGGAGAGACGTGCGGTGCACAAGGGGATCACGCACACACATGCAGAGATGTGTGGTGCACGAGGGGTGGTGGTCACGCACGCATTGCGCAGGGTGTGTGGGGGCTAGCACGCATTGCCTTCTGGGTGTGCAATTATTGGCACGGGAGCCAAAAAAGGTTAGCCACCACTGCCCTATACCAAAATTCAAAGCAAAATTCACTTAACAAATGTCTCACTTAGTTCCAGAAATTTTGAGCTGAACTCTGCTTGTAACTCCAGGACTACCTGTAGTTCTTACTTAGCTATTAACTATACAGGGCTAACATGAGATCTTATCACCGCCTGGAACCCACAGTTGTATATCGGACAGTAACAAAATCTCCACTCCTCCACTCACAATAGAATTCCCTATGTCTCCAAGGTCGAAATTTTGGGCCTGGACAACCTGCTCCGCCTGCAGTCCGATCTAAGCATAGTACCCAAAATTGTCTGTTACAACGCCTTACCTGTCAACGACTTCTTCAGCTCCAACCACAATAACACACGGGCAAACAAGCAATACAAACTCAAGGAAAACAGAAACAAACTCGATTGCAGAAAATACAACTTCAGCAACAGAGCGGTCCATGCTTGGAACTATCCACTATATTGTCCTCACCCCATTCCTAAGAGGTCTGCAAGGGGAGTGCATAAGCGCACCATCGTGCCTCCCGTCCGTGTCCTATTGTCCCCATTTATTCGTACCTATTTCCTGTATTCTTACTTATGTACTTTATACTTAATACCTATTATCTTGTAAGCGATTGACAAATAAATAAATAAATAAATCTCACTACCTGACTCTGTAGTTATAGCCTCAAACTCCCAAAATGTCAACCTCAAACTGTCTACCCTGGATCTCACCCCATTCCTAAGAGGTCCTTAAAGGGGGCGTGCATAAGTGCACCAGCGTGCCTATCGTCCCTGTCTTACTTCCCCATTTATCTGTATTTACTTCCTTTGTTCTTGTTTATGTTCATATCTATACTTGTTATCTTGTACATGTTTGACAAACAAAAATAAAATAAAGTATCACATCATAGTTCTATATTGTAATGAACAGTATTATTTCCCTATATGCATTTCCTTTTCCTTCTCTTCTTAAAACCTAACTAATATTTGCTGCTCCTCTTGGCACTAATCCCAGGATGAATTGCTGCTGCAAAATAACAGGCAGCTATTTTTATACATTAGCTGGAAATATTGACTTGTGTAATTGTCACCCCCATCCCTCCCCAAAACAGAAACTCGTATCTCTGTTACACAGGGAGTGCTCACATCCCGGACATAAACTGTCTCAACTCCTACCCTCAAAATGATGCTATAGAGCACTGCACACCAGAACAACTAGATACAAGGACAGTTTTTCCCCAAACGCCATCACTCTGCTAAACAAATAATTCCCTCCACACTGGCCAACTATTTACAAAGTCTGCATTACTATTACTATCAATCTTCTCACTCCTTATCACCCATCCTCTCCCACTTGTGACTGTATGATTGTAACCTTGTCGCTTGTATCCTTACAATCTATATAGACTGTTTCCTAGTATGATTTGATTGCTTATTGTACCCTCTGACTATTATTAAGTGTTGTACCTGATGATTCTTGACTCTTGATGAATGTCTCTTTTCTTTTTTATGTACACTGAGAGCATCTGCACCAAGACAAATTCCTTATGTGTCCAACCACACTTGGCCAATAAAGAAGTCTATTCTATTCCATATGACCAAAACCGAGCCCCAAATTCATGTTGTTAAATGAGACATTTGTTAAGTGAGTTTTGCCCCATTTTATGATATTTCTTGCCATGTTTGTTAAGTGAATCACTGCAGTCAGTGGTGCGATTCAACCGGTATAACAACCGGTTCGGTGAGTGCGTGCTTCGTGCGCATGCTCTGCATTTTAAAAAAGCCCGTTTTAAACTGAATTACTCTCCTACTGCAGCCCTGGTGACTGAAACGGCTGAGGCGTGGCAAAACGGCTCTGCCGTGCGAATCAGCTGTGCTAAAAAAAACCAGGAAATAAAGCACAGGAAAGACCCGTGTGTGTGTGTGTGTGTGTGTGTGTGTGAGCGGGGCCAAACGCTCACCAGAACTACTGGTTCACCCAAATCCGTCCGAACTGGTAGAATCCCAACCCCTGACTGCAGTGGTTAAATTAGTCACACGGTTGTGAAGTGTTGACTTTGTTGACTTTGCTTGTTGCAAAGGTTGCAAAAGGGGATGATCATGTGACTACGGGACACTTCAACCGTCATAAAAGTGAATTAGTGGCCTCTGACTGTAAATCACGTGACCATGGGGATGCTACAATGGTCGTCAGTGCGACAAATGGTCATAAGTCGCTCTTTTCAGTGCTATTGTAACTTCGAACAGCCACTAAATGAACGATTGTAAGTTGAGCATTACCAGTAATGTTCTAAGCTACATTGCCAAAGTATCCGAGAATCCTTTTTTTCCTCAGAATTTCCAAATGGCAGCATGTCATTTTTCAAAAGCCTTCTTCCTCTGGCCTATTAAAATTTATACCACCGCGTACAGGGACGGCGAGCCTAGGACACACGTGTCAAAGTTGACACGCCACAATGCCAACATCCACTGACGGCTGACAACAACTACTCTCAAAAGAGCATCCTCTTCTCACACGATTTTTGGAAGCTGAGGAAACGGTGTCGGTTTGGGGTGTGCTCTCACACAGTTTGTGGTTTCTCTAGAAGTCATGCGAGAGGGCTGTGCTCTCACACTGTGTCCGGATCGCGCTCCTCCCCCCCAAAACTGTGTGAGAATGGGGTGTGCTTTTATGTGGTTTTCAGAGGCGGCACAAGAGAATTTTCTAGATCTGCTTCATGTATGAAAACCTCAGGTGAGCCAGAGCTGCCTCAGGTAAGCTGCAGGCACCTGTCAGCAGAAAAAGAAGACTGCCTGGAGGTAAATGAACCATGGCAGATCCTGAGGGAAGGAACTACATGATTGGACTCCGTTTTTAAAAAATGAATTCTGTAAAGAATTTCTATGGAGATTCTCAGTCATCCAGGTTATGATGGCTCAAAAGTGATTTTTTCTAGAGGCAACTGGCCTTTCTGTTTTTCCTTTGAAGATGTTCTGCTTCTCATCCAAGAAGCTTCTTCAGCTCTGACTGGATGGTGGGGAATGGAAGGATTTATACTCCTTGCAGAAAGCTGTTCATTTGCATTCTTGTAGAGTCGTTGAGGCCACTTGGAGATTTGTCTGTGTCCTCAGGGTCACCTGAGTAGTGTAAATGGGCGTGGAGCCTTCTTGGAATTGTTGAAAGGACTGAGTTGCAAACCCTGAGGGTGCAGACAAACCTCCAAGTGGCCTCAACAACTCTCTAAAAGAATGCAAATGACCAGCTGTCTGCAACGAATATAAATCCTTCCATTCCCCACCATCCAGTTAGAGCTGAAGAAGCTTCTTGGATGAGAAGCAAGATATCTTCAAAGAAAAACCAGAAAGTCCAGTTGCCTCTTGAAAAAAGCATCTTTGGACCTATAAAGAATTGTTTCTCTTTTTGTTTGGGGATATTTATTTATTTAATTCATACCCCACCTTTATTTGCTACAAATAACTCCATGAACATACCTAATACGGGTAGTCCTAGACTTACAACAGTTCCTTTAGTGACCGTACAAAGTCACAACAGCACTGAAAGAAGTGACTTAGGACCGCTTTTCACACTTGCAACTGTGGCAGCATCCCCCAAAATCATGTGATCAAAATTCAGACGCTTGGCCACTGACTCGCGTTTATGACAATTGCTGTGTCCCGGGGTCATGGGATCACCTTTTGTGACCTTCTGACAAGAAAAAAAAATCAACGGGGAAGGCAAATTCACTTAACAAGTGAGTGACAAGCTTAACAACAAATCCAGTTGTGGACTACCTGTCCATGGAAAGAGAAAATGAAGGCCGCCTTCTCTCTTCTATGGTATGAAGACACCACAACCAGGATCTTCCATTCTACAGAATAGATGATCTCATGCCTTATGTGTCTCTAAAGCCTGAGATGGCTTTGTTTGATCATCTTTCCAGTTCTCCGCTGCTGGTGTCTTCGCTAGATCATTTTACTTCTGTATATGGAACCCAGGCTTGTGTTTTAGCTTATCCCTTTAATAAATAACAGAGACGTTCTGTGCACACAGCCGTGGGAGTCAGCATCTAAATTTAGGCTTCTGAGCACAGAGAGAGGAGTAGGATCAAAAGCTAGGTCTCGGGGAATGAGTAGCGTCAGATCATCACCACTTTCTACTCGGAGCAGAACTTTCTCATAGCTAGAGCGGAATAATATGTCTATGATGACCCGGGACAAGGCACGAAGGTCACACAGCCAGCTGAGAATTCAAGTTCCTTTTTAATGGTCCAAATGTCCCCTCAAATGCTCCCATGTTCTTGGCAAGTCCCAGAGCAAGGAAGCACACACACACACACACACACACACACACACACACTCGGCAGCCTTTGGCTGAGCCCAGTCCAGCAAAACAAAGGAACAGGGGAACAGGGAAAAGAGTCTACGCAACAAGGAACAAACAATAAGTCCACCAAATCAGGAAGAAGCAAGCTGTCCTCAAAACTCCAAATGCCTGTACTGGCACCCCAAACTCTACCAATTCAGCGTTTGTTCCCAACAAATGCCCCTCCCCACAGCGTCTCCTTGAAGCTCATTCCCCAGGTGTGCCTTCTGAAGAGGGGGGGGTGCTCTCCTTCCAAGTCGTTCGGGTCAGCCTGTGCTGTTCCCGCCTTCTCTCTACTCTCTGTGCTCAGGGATCAGGAGGGGGCAATCCTCGCTCATCGTCTGAGCTCTGTTGCTCCTCATGTCCAATGCTTGCCGTGATCATCCTGCCCCCATTCCTCCCTGATAACAAGCCGTCCCAATCCTGAAGGGTCCTGGGCTGACTGGGCCTGTTCCTCCCCACATTCCTCCGAAGCCAACAAAGCTGCCCCCTCGATCTCCATCGGCTCCATCTCCAGCTCGTCATCCTCTGAAAATTCAGGCTCTGCCAAGGGCGTGACAATGTCTGTTTCACTAAATTCACATGGCCTTGTCACATGGTTATCATGTCCAAGGATGTGCTTTAACAACCATTTCATTTTCAAACACCTTATAGGTCGTCCTCGACTGATTGAGAGGCGTGGTGGCCTAGGGATGAAGATACTCGCCTCTCACTTGGAAGGTTGAGAGTTCAATCCTCGGCAGAGGCAGATGTTTCTCAGAGTGCAAAGAGAAACTATCTGCTGTGAACTCTGCATAGGTGTCAGGAAGGGCATCTGGCCAGTAAATGCTCAGCTCCATCCAGTCACCACGACTCTACCCTGAATTAAGGTATTACAGGATCGTAAAAAGGGAGATTTTTTTAAATAGGTAGTTTTCGACTTGGAACTATTTGTAGTTACAACAGCTCTTCCTAGGGGTCCTTATGACGGTGAAGTTTGCCAGATTTTACAATCGTTCTTGCCCCACTTGCTAAGTGAATCATTGCAGTTGTTAAGTTAGTGACACGTTTGTTAAGTGAATCTGGCTTCCCCGTTGACTTTGCTTGTCCGAAGGCTGCAACCATCCTAAGTGTGAAAAACGGTCATAAGTCCCCTTTTTTCAGTGCCATTGTAACTTTGAATGGTCACTAAAGAAACTGTTGTAAGTTGAGGACTACCTGCTGGTGGAGGCTGATGGACTTAGCTGTTCCATTGCTTTTAGCAGGGATGTGAAACAGGCAAGGAAAAATCATTTAGTAGTACAGAGAGAGGTTCTTCTTGCTAATATAAACATCAATACGCAGCTAAGGGCCTATTCAGAGTTTTGCAGCATTAGTTCAGTGCCAGAAAAACAAACCCAGATGGCCGATGCTTCATTTAACATCTTTATAAACATAATAAGTAGATTTTACAAACCAGTTGTAGATTTCTCCAACATGGAGCAAACTCAGACAGAAACATGTTGCAAGTAACTTTAGTAGCAATTCAGCAACTCAGAAACACATCAGTTTCACTTTAGTTCAGCAGGCAAGCAAGAGGACAGAAGCAGTTTTATTTTCAATAGACAGACTCAGAGCTCAACATAGCTTCAGAGCTGCAGAGCTTAACAAAGAGCCATGCCTAGGCTACTTCTAGTTTCAGTTTCCAAACAGTCCTCATTGGCTGACTTAGTTGCTATGCCTATTCATTGGCTGACTTAGTTGCTATGCCTGTTCATTGGCTGACTATGTTAACCATGTTCTATTCTAGTTCATAAATATACTCTGACAGGGCACAGCATGACTTTGAAAGAAAAAAAAACAACGCCAAGGTCAAATGGCCCTCTCTTGCTATATACGTGCAACCTTTAAAAAGAGTGCAATATTGATTTTTTTTTCCTCATGTTTTCCAGTTTTAGCTTTCCTTGACTCTCACTCTCCTAAGGATTAAGTTATGTTTCCGAGTGGAAAAGGCACGAGTTTGGAAAATGAAGGGAAGCCAACAGGATGCGCTTTGCAATAAAATGGAAGGGATGGAATGGAATGGAATGGAATGAAAAGAAGGACTTGGGGCAGGGATGGAGATGCTGGCGGCATAGCAATCATGTTCGGTGATTGCACACTTTGCGCCAGTGGTGGCATTGAAATAACTGAACAACCGGTTCTCTGCCCTAATGATTTCTTCCAACAACCAGTTCACCAAACAGCTCAGAATGTTAACAACTGGTTCTCCTGAAGCGGTGCAGACGGGCTGAACCCAAGCACTGCTTTGCGCGCGGTGAAGAGCATTGCAGAAATCCTTACCTGCTATGCTACTTTGGGGGAGTAACAGAGCCGAGGAGCGGCAATCCTCTCTTCCGAGGTGTTAAGCTGGGATGACTAAGGTCAGTACATCACAGGGCTGGGCAGGCCCACACGATTGTCGGAGCGAACCAGTTCGCTTCCAGCTGATCTTTGGAGCTAGGGATCATCTGGAACTGGTTCGAACCAGCAGAATCCCGCCCTTGACTAGGGGTGACATGATAGCAGTATTCCAGGGTTGGAGGGGCTGCCACAAAGAAGAGGGAGTCAACCTATTCTTCAAAGGACCAAAAGGCAGGACAAGAAGCAATGGATGGAAACTAATCAAGGAGAGAAGCAACTTTAGAACTTCAGGAGAAATTTCCTGACAGTGAGAACATTAACCAGTGGCACAACCTGCCTCCAGAAGTTGTGGATGTGGGTACTCAAACACTGAAGGTTTTCAAGAAAAGGTGGAAGGTTCTTAAGGAGAGAGTGGACAACCATTTGTCTGAAGTGGTATAGTTTAGTTTAGTTTAGTTTACTTTATGGTCATTGTACCTCGTACAACGAAATCATACACCACCTTCAGTGCACATCATGACCATGAAAATAAACACAATCACACATCCTTCACACTCCACACATTGAACCAAAAAACCCCAACACCGCACCAACACTGCACGATACAGTGGAATTCAAAAGAGCTACTGCCCTGGGATAGAAGCTGTTTCTCAGCCGATTTGTCCTTGTTTTTATTATCCTGTACCGTCTGCCAGATGGTAATAGTTCAAAAAAAAGGGTGCCCAGGATGAGATGAATCTTTGAGAATGTTTTGAACTTTCTTAAGGCAGCGGGAGCTCTAAAGCTCTTCCAAAGAGGGGACAGGACAGCCCATGATCTTTTGGGCAATGACATTAACCCTCTGGAGTGCTTTCCTATTTGCCATTGTGCAATTGGCAAACCATACAGAGGTGCAGTATGTTAAAATGCTTTCTATGGTGCAGTATAGGGTTTCCTGCTTGAGTTTGAGGTTGGATTAGAAGAGCTCCAAGGTCGCTTCCATCACTGTTACTCTGTTATTTTATTTTATGACCAATAAGAAATAACAATTGAGAACCCCACCAGAACATTCCAGTCTATTTAGGGAACATGGCCCCATCCAGAGAAGCTCTTGGTAATACTTATAGAATAACAGAGTTGGAAGGGCCCTTTGGAGGTCTTCTAGTCCTGCTCAAGCAGGGGACCCTGCTTTTTTTCAGGCAAATGGCTGTCCAATACCTTTGTGATGACCCGGAGCATGGCACAAAGGCAACACAGTCAGATAATCAATAAGAGTCCCTTTATTGGCTCCAACTTTGCCCCCAATGTCCTGTTTACCTTCTGGCTGGAGAAAAACTCTCCCAGGAACAGCCTTTGGCTGCAGAGAATTAAGTCCAAAACATGGTCAACACAAACTGTAACTATAAATCCAACCAAGCCAAACTGAGGTAATTAGTTCAGCAGGGCAGGAGCAAGAATTCCAGACATGAATGAAGGCACGGCAATAAGTCTACACAGCTGGGAAGACGTCAGGAACACAGATAAGCAAAGACAACACAGGATAAAGTCACGTTTGCTCCCAGCAGCTGCCGCAGTCAGCATTCAGTTCTTTTAAACTTTCATTCCCAGGTGTGGCAAATGAAGGGAATCAGGGCCCTTTCCTCCCCCGTAAGCCACACAACCCACGTTGCTCTCTTCTCTGTTCCTTCCTCCATGTCCTAGGATGAAGAGGGGATGGGCCTGGGTCTTCCTCTGAACTCCCTCTCCCTTGTTCTATCTCTCCCTTGTTCTATCTCTCCCCTGCTCTGCCCAGCCGGACTTTGCCCTTCCCCAGCCTTCACCACAGCCAACGGAGCCACACTCCCACTCCCTGTCAGCTGTTCGTCTTCCTCCTCAGATTCAGACTCTTGACAAGGGCATGACACCCTTCTTAAAAAACTCTTCTGTTGGAGCACTTGAAAAGAACCGCCTGAACACAGCTACTCTTCAGTGAACACAAGACTGTCTGCCTCTTCATGATATTTTGGAACTGAAAAAGCTTTACGTGTGTTTTTATAGAGAAGAATAGAGCTAACAGCAATAGGGACTTATTTCTGTGCCTCTGTTATAGGGTCAAGCTGTTAGTTGTATCACACACACCCCAAAATACCCAAGCAGGAGACAAGATACTGTCATTTTCCTGATTATGATGGTATGTGGATTTTCTCACACAGCCAGGGGTGGGTTTCAGCCGGTACGAACCGGTTCAGCTAAACCAGTAGCTTTGGTGATTAGTGGTCCCTGCCCTACAGCCCCACCGTAGTCTGTCCTTTATTTCCTTGTTTTTCAACCCAGCTGATTCGCACAGCACAGCGGACTGCCCCGCATCAGCTGTTTTACTCACCGGGGCTGCAGCAGAAGGTATGTTTTAGAGTTGTTGTCAAACGCTGTGCGTGCTCACCGAACCAGTTGTCACACCAGTTGAATCCCACCACTGCACCCAGTTCAAAAGGCATAGGAGCGACGGAACAACCATCAGCAGAATGCCAGTCTTTCAGAAAACAGGCACATCCGAGCTGCTACACCTCCTAGTTTCGATTACATCCTAAGCAACGAGAGCCAAAACCTCTTAACTAACACAAGCGTTTGTAGTAAAGACTTCGAGGGAATTAGAATCAGACCTCCTGGTTGTTCCATCTGGAAGTTAGATGTTAATTGTCCCATTGGCACGCTCAGCAAAAAAAACAAAAAACAATCCCAGGGCATTGTTTTTCTAAGAGTATAGCTTTACTGATAGTTTCACATGGCTACAGAAGAAGCAAAACCAGTTCTGGGGGTTTTTTTTTGCATGAAAAGAAACTTGGGTTAAAAGTCTCCTTTTACCCCAGGCCACCCAGGGGTGGGCTGCTACCGATTCGTACTAGTTTGGGTGAACCGGATGCTAATTTTACATCTGGTTCGCCGAACTGGTAGTTCCGGTGACCGGCTGGCCCCGCCCTGGAGTCCCCACATGGTCCATTTTGGATCCCAGTTAAATGTAGGGCCCACGTGGAGGCTCAAGAAGGGCAAAAAAAGGCCTCCTGGAGCCTGGGGAGGGGGAAAACGCCCCCTGGTGCAGGAGGCCGAGTAGGCCACGCCCACCATGGATACGCCCACCCAGCAATCAGGCAGAGAACCAGTTGCTAAAAAATTTGAAGCCCACAGCTGGGGCCACCCACTGTCCATTGTTTATCAATGATATAGAGTCTGCACTTTTTGGAAGTTTCCCAGCATTCAACCTTGAGGTGTAGGAATTCTCTTAGGCCACAGATGGTGCTCTTGAATTCCTCAACTCCCTCCCAGCTCCCCATACATTCCAGTTACTCCCCTGCGGAAGAATCCGCAGAACAATACATAAGAGGGCTACGGGCTGCACAGTGGTAGGATTCCAAATTGCGTGCTACCGGTTCTACGAGAGCGTGCTTCTATGCGCACGCAAGCACTCAAAGACCACCCTCGATGAGGTGAGCTGTTTTTACCTCAGCTGATGTGCGGTAATCCGCTCTGCCTCGCAAGTCAGCTGAGGTAAAAAAAAACAAGGGAACATGGGACAGGAAATGGCGGGGGTGGGTAGGCAGGGCCAGGCAGAGGTGGTATTTGCCAGTTCTCCAAACTGGTCAAATTTTTCACTACTGGTATGCCAAAACTGGTCTGAACTGGCTGAATATCACCTCTGGAGCCACAGTTTGTCTCATCAACTTCATAGCAATCAATCCTTGGAGCAACAATGCCAGCAGTCAAACAGAATGGGGAGAAGAAAGGAAATATCGGTTCAGGCGCTACGACAATCCAAGGAGGACCATTACATTGTAGAGATCAAACATAAATGAATCAACTATGCCAACTTCGGTCTGATCTAAGCGTCATACGTAAAATTATCCTTTGCAATGTCCTACCCATCAGTGACTACTTCAATTTCAACAACAATACATGAGCAAAAAAATAGATACAAACTCAAGGTAAACCACACCAAACTTGATTGCAGGAAATACGACTTCAGCAACAGAGTGGTCAATGTCTGGAATACTCTACCTGACTCTGTGGTTTCTTCCCCAAACCCCAAAAACTTTAACCTTAGACTGTCTACTATTGACCTCACCCCTTTCCTAAGAGGTCTGTAGGGGGCGTGCATAAGCGCACCAACGTGCCTACCGTCCCTGTCCTATTGTTTCCTTTTATTCTTACCCATTTCATGTATCAATAATCATGTGTATACTTATATCTGTTATCTAATACATGCTTGACAAAAAAAATAAATGAAATAAAATAAAAAGTTGGATTAGAAATGGAGAAGGAAACAGGGATCAAATCCAAAGCTGAAAGAAACAGCAAGCGTGATGCAGACTTGTACTGACTCATAACCTCTCTTAATACTTGTTATGTGCGTAACCTTCCAAGAGGTAGGATGGAGGTAGCTCGAGATTGTTGTGATTACTTAAGACAAGTAACTGAATGAACGTAGGAGATGGTGATGGGAACTTGAGAAACATCAGAATTCAAAAATGTTTGTTTGGGCTATCCAACTCAGCAGCCTACCCAACAGCTGCAATCAATATGACATAGTATGGAATTAGCTTCATCTGTAGTAATTACAATTAATAGACAGTTTTCTATCATTTACCCATTTGATAAATGTTTTCTTCATGTGATGATTCATGGTGAGAACACGCTCTTATTGTGAGACCGCATGTGACAATTAATAAAAGTAAACTAGCCCTCCAGCTGAACTCCACTCTTGGTGACTACATGGGTAGGCCGAAGTAGTTTTCTAAGCAAAAATAGAAACATTTGCCAAGACAATTGAAATTCATGTCTTTCTGCTAGGAACTTACAGAGAAAGCTTTTGACTTGACTGATAGCATAACATTGCCTGAAATATTAAATTGCAGCAAATAATGAAAAGGCTACAATCAGCCTTTCAAATTCACTTGAGATGATATTTACAGGAACGTGCGAGGCCACACTTGTCCAGTTCTGGTCACCAGGACACAAACATGTTGTTGAAACCCGAAGAAGAGTGCAGAGAACAGCAACAAAGATGATAAGGGGGGCGAACCATATGATGAAGGATTGAGGGAACTAGGTATGTCTAGTCTAATGGACTAGAAGGATTTAGGGATGATACGATAGCAGTCTTCCAGTACTTGGGTGGCTGACAGAAAGAAGAGGGGGTGGATCTATTATCCAGAGCCCCTGAGGGCAGGACAAGAAGCAATGGATGGAAACTAATCAAGGAGAGAAGCAACCTTAGAACTAAGGAGAAAATTCCCAAGAGAGAGAACAATTAATTGGTGGAACGACTTGCAACCGCACTTGCTCCATCACTGGAAGTTTTTAAAAACAGATTGGGCAACCATTTATCTGGAATGGCATAGGATTTCCTGCCCGAGAAGGGAGGACTAGAAGACTTCCAAGGTCCATTCCAACTCTGCTATTCTGTTCTGTTCGATTGTGTTCTATTTCTGTTCTGTTCTATTC
>NW_020769341.1:2890627-2903874 GCF_900518735.1 Pseudonaja textilis
TATTCTATTCTATTCTATTCTATTCTATTCTATTCTATTCTATTCTATTTGTTTCCAGATATCACCACATTGCAATCCAGTGCATGAGGAGGAAAGTTGGTTTTCCAACATCAGGATGCATGAAAAGTTCTTATGACAAGTTCTTCAGTCTTGGTCCTTCATCCGTGCTGCACAAAAGTTTCTTAAAACCAGAGCTAGTTCGAGGTGCTATGAGAAATCTGAACTCAGAGACTGTGGAAACAGAGCTCAGACCAATTAGACTGAAAATAGTCAATGAATATTCAAATTAATACCAAAACTGATACTGAATATTCAAACTAAACCAGGGGAGAAGCAACCTAGAACTAAGGAGAAAATTCGTAACAGTGAGAACAATTCATCAGTGGAACGATCGCCTCCAGAAGTTGTAAATGCTCCAACACTGGAGGTTTTAAAGAAGAGATCGGACAACCATTTGTCTGGAATGGTTCCTGCTCGAGCAGGGGGTTCGACTAGAGGACCTCCAAGGTCCCTTATCAAGTTACTCAAGTTTCCTGAACCTGCTCTTGAAAATTTTAATCAAGACCTCAGGTTTCGCCACTGCAAGTTCTTAATTTATAATTGGACTGAGTTTAGCACCTCTGCGGATGGCTTCACTTAAAAATTTGCACTCGCAAAGGTGCTGCGTGGCTTGTTGTTTGTCTAATGATGCTGTTGCGAGGGGATGACTTTTGAAACACTTTTAGACTCTCCTCGGCACACCCAGATCAGAAAGTGTTCGGCTCTGGAAATGAACATGAAATTGATCGCTAAGACGATTAAAGGCCCGGAGATTAAAACCTATGAAGAACGGTTGCAGGATTTGGGTTTGGCCAGTCTAAAGAAAGGAAGGACTAAGGGGGACATGATAGCAGTCTTGCAGTGTTTAAGAGGCTGCCATAAAGAAGAGGGGCTCAACTTATCTTTCAAAGCAAGGACAAGAAACGATGGATGGAAACTAATCAAGGAGAGAAGCAATCTGGAATTGAGGAGAAACTTCCTAGGGCAATTAACCAATGGAACAGCTTGCCACCAGAAATTTTGGGTGCTCCATCACTGGAGGTTTTTAAAAAGAGGCTGGACAGTCACTTGTTTGAAATTGCATAGGGTCTCCTGCTCGAGCCAAGGGGTTGGACTAGAAGACCTCCAGGGTACCTTCCAGCTCTGTTCTGATTTTCCATGTTCGAGTGGCTTTAAATCTCGAACAAATAAATCAGGTATTCTCTATGCAGCCAAGGGACTTCACGGAGAGCCTTGAAATCAGAAATGCTTAGAGTTTGGTGGAGTCGAAGAATTCTCTCTAGTTTAAAATTATCCCGTGCCAGCATTTTATTTGCTTATAACCAACACAATAGGCACACCAATTCAGGAAGCAACCAGGATTTTTGTAAGGTAGCAAAGGATTGTAATTAACCAGTTCAGACCCCCAAATGCAGGAGGTCCTCGACTTACGACCACAACTAAGCCCTGTTATTCTATGTTCTGTGTTCTATCTCCTTGTAATGTTTTCCCACGTCTTAAAAGAAAACTTCCTATGGAAACGCATGGTCAGATTTGACTTTTAATACTCAGGAGACAAATATTGACAGGTGTCTTGAAAGCATTCCCAACAAGAACTGTGCCCCTCTAGGACAGGGCTGTCAAACATGTGGCTCACGGGCCAGATGCATCATGCGCTGGCCAAGTCCAGTCCCAGTTTAGCAAAGGGGAAAAAAAAAATCATGGTACGTCATGTGACGCCTCCGTGATGACGCGAGTTTGACATTCCTGCTCTAGGGATTTTATTTTGGCTTCTCATAATATACAGTGAATTTTAGTGTTACTTGACCCAGCATGGCTCTGGCTATTAGTCCAAGCTCTTTGAGAAGGAAGCTCAAAAGCAAACAGCAAATATTTCACCGATATGTTCAGTGGAAGTACTTTTTTCTATATATTTTTGTTTGTTTATATCCTGCCTTTATTATTATTGTTATTATTTTTACAGGACGCGGTGGATCAGTGGCTAAGACGCTGAGCTGGTCAATCAGAAAGGTCAGCAGTTTAGCGGTTCGAATCCCTAGCGTCGCGTAACGGAGTGAGCTCCCATTACTTGTCCCAGGTTCTACCAATCCAGCAGTTCAAAAGCATGTAAAAAATGCAAGTAGAAAAATAGGGACCACTTTGGTGGGAAGGTAACAGCGTTCCGTGCGCCTTCGGCATTTGGTCATGCCGGCCACATGACCACGGAGACATCTTTGGACAGCGCTGGCTCTTCGGCTTTGTCGTGGAGGTGAGCACCACCCCCTAGAACCAGAAACGACTAACAAGGCAGAAAATCACCCACCTAGTTTTCATGCCGAAGGCGGGACTAGAATTCACAGTCTCCTGATGATTGGCCCAAAATCATCCAACTGGCTGTCATGCCTAAGACAGGACTAGAACTCACTATCTCCTGGTGATTGGCCCAAAGTAACTTAGCTGGCTTTCATGCTTAAGGCGGGACTAAAATTCACAGTCTCCTGGTGATTGGCCTAATGTCACCAAGCTGGTTTTCATGGCTTTGGCGAGACTTGAACTCACAGTCTCTTGCTTTCTAGCCTTGTGCCTTAACCACTGTATCTTTACATGTCTGAACAACTGAGTAGGGTTCCTATAGATCCCATTCACTGAATTAATTTTCACTTTCCATTTGTTTTGTTTTTAATAGTTTCCCCTTTTTTAAAATTTTTCCCAATCACAGGGGGTTTGACTGGTATACAAGAAACTAAAATGACAAGAGAAAAATAATACCAAAGGGGGAAAAAAAAGGCAACAAAACATAATACAAAGCATGCAAACATATGCAACAGCCACCCACAATTAACCAAAGAGAACTAAAAAAAAAAAAAAATCCCTTAGGAAATACAGCGGTTATGTAATGTTGAGCTTTGTTTTTGCCTTTTGTTTTTGCTTTTTTAAACCCAAAATGAAGCAAAACCAATGAGGCAAATAAGAACGTTTCGTTGCATCCCAATTTGTAATGGTCTTCTGAACAAATGAGAAAGGAACGCATTTCGGCATTTTGCAAGCTGGTTGGCCGTCCTGAGAATTTTGCCCAAATGTGCCAATATTCATGAAAATGCATGTTAAAATGTAAACGCTGGCAAATAAATGCCTTACAAAACTGAAAATTGTTTTCCCCAAAGGGACACGGCGAGGGAGCGAGGCATCCAAATAAATAGGTCCATTTGCCGAAGACACAAAAATATCCTTAGAATATTCATCAAAACTTCCTGGTCCACTTAACCTTCTGGCGGCAAGTATATGAAACGGGGCTGAATCGAATCTCTGTTCAATCAAACTGGAATTGAGGGGAAATCAAAACTGGATCCGCATTTAGCGCGACAAGAAGAAACATTTTATTTATGTCGTTAGAGTAAACCTTCAATTGGCATAGGTAAATTGGCTCTTTTGGAGATAACACGGTTAAAAAAAACAACAACGCTCAAAACCATAATTGAATCGGACCAGAATTTCAGCTGTAGAATTGATTAAGAGTCTAGTCCCCTAACCCTGCCAGCATTTGAAGATGAAAATTTGGGAAATATACAGAATCAAATACAGACTAGAAAATGACAGAGTTGGAAGGGACCTTCTAGTTCAGGGGTCACCAACCTTTTGGACCTCGGGGACCACCAAACTCATAATTTTAAATCCGGCGGACCGCTAATATGACTTTTGACTGATGGTGGTTTTGCTGACGTTGGTGGGAAAGTCGGTCCCATATTCCACAGTTGCAGTAGTCACAGTAGGATTGGCCCTTTGGTCATCCCGGAGCAGCTGCTCCTCCACCCGGGTGCACCGGCCTGCCATGGACTGGAGGACCCACTCCGGGATGACCAAAGGGCCAGTTTTGTGACTACTGCAGCTCTGGAATATGGGACCGACTTTCCCACCAACATCAGCAAACCACCCCAGGGCAGATTTCCCTCTCCCACCGTTGGTCTTACCTTCCAATTCCAGCTTGCGTGGCTCTACTCAAGGTAAAGTTTGTGCTTGGCTGAAGAGTGGGGGCCAGTGGGTGGGTGGGCCATATGGATGGCACAGCCTTGTATTCCCGCGCAGCCTGGATTAATTGCTTTGGGGGAGAAATTTCTCTGCGGACCACCAACATTTTCTCACGGCCCACCAGTGGTCCCCGGCCCGCCAGTTGGTGACCACTGTTCTAGTTCAACCCTCGGCTCAAACAGGAGGCCCTATATCCGTGGTCGTGAACCTATGGCATGTGTGCCACAGGTGGCATAAAGAGCCACCTCTGTGGGCATGTGCGCCGTCGCCCCAACTCAACTCCACCGTGGATGCTCACATGCCTCCCACCGACCAGTTGGTCTTCAGGTTTCTGCTGTGCGTGCATGGGGGGGCGCATGCATGGGGAGCTAATTTGCAGGGGCATGCATGCATGCAGGGTGTGTGCCGCTGCACAGGGGCACACACTTGCATTGCATTTTGGGAGAAAACCAATATGGAATTAAGGAGAAACTTCCTAACAGTGAAAACAATTAACCAGTGGAACAACCTGTCTCCAGAAGTTGTAGATGCTCCATCACTGGAGGTTTTGAAGAAGAGACTGGACAGCCATTTGTCTGAAATTGTATAGGGCAGGGGGAGCAAACTCATGTCATTACGGTGGTGTCACGTGACATATTGGAACTTTCCCCCCCCTTCGCTAAACTGGGCGTGGCCATGGTCAGCGCATGATGCATCTGAGATCGCGGCCCGGGAGTTTGACAGCCCTGGGATAGGGTCTCCTACTTGAGCAGGAGGTTGGACTAGAAGACCTCCAAGGACCCTTCCAGCTCTATTGTCAGAGTTAACGAGGCCCCATTTATAAAGAAGAACTACTAGCCCTCTTCCAAAATTGCAGAATTGGCCACCTGTTTGAACAGACGTTGGGCAGGCTTCCTTTGAAACAGAATGTTGCTGGGCTGATTTGGCTAACAAAGTATTTAGAGAAACATAGAAACACAGAAAAACATGAGAGTTTTATGTACATCAGATACCTCCTGGAATCCAATTGCAAACGAAACCAGAACACGGCTGATCCTTCAGAATATGGGAGGCCATAAAACACGGTGTGCTGAATTTCTGATGTTATTGGGTAGATAGATAGATTTCATTTGCAATTGGATTCCAGGAGATCTCTGATGTACATAATGTGCTTGAGCACATGATTGATGCATGCTAATGAAAGCTTGATTACCAGGAATAATTTACAAGAAGAGCATTAAGGCCTGCAGCGGGTCGCAAATCAATCCACAGTCCAACTGGAATTCCATGTGTCCTGAGACCGTAATTATCCAAACAACTCTCTTTTTATTTCAACACTGGGAATTATGTTCATTCCCAGCCCGTAATGAGTCCCAAATAGTCTCTCGAGATAAGCACCCACTTTTCTCTCCTTTGAATGGCTGCCAACAACGAAAGTGCCAAATGAACTATACAAAGCCAAACACAGAGCTTTCCACAAGAAAGTCCATTTGCCTCCTGAAAAAGCACCTTTGGGACAACCATGACCTGGATGACTGAGAATCTCTGCAGACGTTGAGCTATGCAATTTGGGATGAACACCCTTCCAATAGTGTGGAAGTATGAACGGAGTTTCAGAGAATTTTTTTTTGCCGACTAGAGGAACCATTTGCACTACTCAAATGACCCCGAGGACACAGACAAACCACCAAAGGGCCTCAATGACCCTCTAAAAGGATGCAAATGACCAGCTGTCTGCAAGGAATATAAATCCTTCCATTCCCCACCCTCCGGTCAGAGCTGAAGAGGCTTCTGGGATGAGAAGCGAAACATCTTCAAAAGAAAAAAAAACCCAGAAAGTCTAGGTGCTTCCTGCAAAAAAGCACCTTTGGCACTTCAATGAAAGAGTTTTATCACACTCCGGTTGATTGTGAGTCCTTTCCTATCAGATGCCTGGGTTAGTTCTTGGGAATGCTATATTTATTGTATTCTAGTAACCAAGTATCATTGTTTGGCTGAGTTATGTGATCTCACTGAAAACAGCCCAGTTGTTTGGGATGCAAGCCATCCTTGGCTTAAGGAATTATGGACCGACTTGTCAAATCTTGCTTATTCCTTATCTAATAGGCAGAGGGCCAAATCTAGAAGGCCCTTATTTGCGCCTACGTATCCACTCGTCCACAAGTAACTCGTCTGAACGAGACCAACTTAGGACACTCCTTAACAAAGCTGGGCTGACAACCTTCCTTTGCTTATGGTCCCAGCTGTAGTGTCTATATTTTTATGCTTCGTTTCCCCGACATCATTTATAGCAGTACCCATGGTGATAAGCACAATGCAAATTCTCTGGCAGATGGATGCAGTTGCAGACTCTGCAAGAGAGAGAGAAAGAGAGAGGGAGAGAGAGAGAGGAAGGGAGGGAGGGAGGGAGGGAGAGGGCTCCTACACTCTTGAGCTTTAGATCTTAAACCATCTCTCCATGGACAAGAGATCTTTGAAAGGACTTTGAGAGAGACGGTTGAGAGGGGGAGTGTGTTGGTCACAAGGAAAGCTCCGTCAGGATCCTTAGAGGATCAGTGAGACGCTCAATGGGTTAACATGACAACGACAATATCTTCTCAATTGGGAGGAGGGGGGAGATAATAAGGAATTGATCTGTAGCTACTTTTCAGCAGTACAGTTTTCCCTGCCCAATAAGTGTGTGTGTGTGTGTGTGTGTGTGTGTGTGTGTGTGTTGGGGGAATTCAATCATTTATTCAGAAGACATGTTCCCTCCAGATCAAGGGTCTCCAACCTTGGCAACTTTAAAACTTGTGGACTTTCTGTTTGCGTTGCTTTGCTTTGCTGGCTGAGGAATTCTAGGAGTTGAAATCCACAAGTCTTAAAGTTGCTAAGGTTAGAGACCCCTGCTCCAGATCACTAGATGTGGGATCTTTGCTACTGTCTGAGTTTGGTTGTGTGTGTGTGTGTTTTGCAGAGTTTCCTGCAAAACAACAACAACCAGGTTTAGAGAGTACCAAGAACCCCATAGTTCAACCCTAAGCTACCAATATTCTCAGCCATCCAGGTCACAGTTGTCCCAAAGGTGAGTTTTGCAAAAGCCAGTTGGACATTCTTGTGTTTTTTTTCCCCTGGAAAATATTTAGCTTTTCATCCAGAACTGAAAAAGCTTCTTGGATGAGAAGCAAAATGTCTTCAAGGAGCAGCAAAGAAAGTCCAGATTTTTTTTTTTAAATAGCAACTTTGGGACATTCTCTATTATCAGCCATGTTTTATCCTGGGAATAATCTGTTTGCAGGAATAGTCCCACCCGTAGATATGAACAGAAGTAGACCAAAACCTCTCTATTTAGCTATGTTCCTTCTTGCTCTTAGCAAATAGCCAAAGTGTATCGTCAATGCAATTAGCTGCTTTATTTTCCATGACTTCATCTAACCTTTTAAAAACTTGGCATGCTTCGCTTTGCCATATAACAGACAATTCCCTAATTCAATTGTACAGTCTCTTCTGAATCTTGTACTATGGAGGTGACTCAACCTTATGATGTTTGGGAGGGTTGAGGGAGATACACCCCTTTGGTCTTTACACCACGTGTAACTTTGCAAATATTTGGTAAGACCCCAACTTGGAATACTGCATCCAGTTTTGGTTGCCACGATGGGAAAAAAAAAAAAGATGTTGAGACTTTAAGAAAGTTTGCAGAGAAGAGCAACAAGGAGGATTAGGCTAAAACGTACGAAGAACGGTTGCAGGAACTGGGTATGTCTAGTTTAATGAAAAGAAGGACTAGGGGAGGCATAATAGCAATCTTCTAATATTTGAGGGGCTGCCACAAAGGAGAGGGAGTCAAGCTATTCTCCAAAGGACAAGAAACAATGGATGGAAGTACCAACCTAGAACTAAGGAGAAAATTTCCTGACAGTGATAACAATTAAGCAGTGGAACAACTTGCCTTCAGACATTGTGGGTGCTCCAACACTGGAGGTTTTTAAGAAGAGATTGGATAACCATTTGTCTGAAATGGTCGAGGGTTTCCTGGTTGAGCACTGGAGTAGAAAACCTTCAAGGATCCTTCCAACTCCATTCTTCTGCTATTGCTTCTACTTAGACATCCCCCCTCCTCAAAAAAAAACCCCCAGACTTCACGTCTTTTTAGCATAGAGAAGTTGCTCCAATCCCCAAATCAGTTGCAGCAATCTTTTCTTAGCTCCGCAGTGTCCTCCTTGAAATTCAGTAACCGAACTATGCATAATTCACTTGGTTTGGAAAAAAAAATAAATTATGGTGTGCTTACTGCATAAATTTAAAGGCATCTTTAATTCAGAATCCTCTCTCAACTGTCTCATCTGGATTTTGCTGTTTGAACTGCTGGAGATGGAGTCAATATTTTCATGGAATTTGTCTACTACAGATCCAAACTGTCTTTTTTCTGCTCCATCATGGCCGATGAGTAAGCGAAATCAGGACTTTTGTTCCAAAATACATCACTCTCCTGATGCTGAGAACAACTGGATGTTTTATCCTTTGAGATAAAACTAGGATCTTTACAGATTTACAGATAACCACACTATAAAAAAGATATTGAGACTCTAGAAAGAGTGCAGAGAAGAGCAACAAGGTTGATTAGGGGACTGGAGGCTAAAACATAAGATGAACAGTTGCAGGAACTGGACATGGCTAGTCTAGGGAAGAGAAGGACCAGGGGAGACAGGAGAGCAGTCTTCCAATATTTGAGGGGCTGCTACAGAGAGGAGCAGGTGAAGCTATTTTCCAAAGCACCCGAAGGCCAGACAAGGAATAATGGATGGAAACTGAACAAGGAGAGATTCAACCTAGAAATAAGGAGACATTTTCTGACAGTGAGAACAATCAACCCCTGGAACAGAAATTGCCTTCAGAAGTTGTGGGAGCGTCATCACTGAGGCTTTCAAGAAGAGATTGGACTGCCATTTGCCAGAAAGGGTGTAGGGTCTACTGCTAAGGCAGGGGTTGGACTAGATGACCTACGAGGCCCCTTCCAACTCTGATTATCTGTAAATCTATTCCCCATTCGTCCACTTTAGAGATATTCCTGTGAAGCTCCTTTGAAATCAAAGTTTAGGAACCTCTTACAGTTGGATGTGAACATTTAATCATGTCAAATGTCTGCAATGTTTTCTGAGATCAGAATGGGCAAAGCCATCTCCAGCTATTTTGGACCAATCTGCTCCCGGTCATAAAATAAAATAAAAACTTTTTTTTGAAAAATAAAATTTTAGGAGCTGATGTCTAAAATGGATTGAGGACCCCTGATTGGATGTTTCTCAACCCGATCATCGAAAATGACTTGGATTTATACTGGGTGTAGCAGTTCTGCATGCAAGTATGTGGTAGATGAAATAGAAATTATACATTATATATGACAGGGCTAGCACTTAATATTGCTGCTATAAATTGCATATAGATGGGAAATAGAGATGCTAACACTCACAGTTTCCCCAGCTTTTTATATAAACAGATTCCATTTCAATGGGGGTGGGGGGGGAATGCTAACATGGAATTCTCAGTCATTCAGGTCATGGTTGTCTCCAAGGTTATTTTTCAAAAGTCAATTCAAATGTTTTGGTTTCTTTTTTTTCCCTTGAAAACATTTCACTTCTCATCCAAGAAGCTTCTTCTGTTCTGACTGAATGGTGGGGAGTAGAAGGATTTATGTCCTTTGCAATCCTCTGGTCTGCAGAGAAATCCCCAAGTAGTCTCAACAGACACCTCCCTTCAGAGTGCTAATGTCCAGAGAATATAAACAAAGAATATAAATCCTTCTATTTCCCACCATTCAGTCAGAACAGAAGAAGCTTCTTGGATAAGAAGCGAAACCTCTTCAAGGAAAAACAAAGACAGTCCAAGTTGCCTCTTGAGAAAACACCTTTGGGCGAATATGGAATACTCTTACTGGTGGAAAATATTCTTACACACTTAATTCTTAATTCACACTTAACTGTAGTCATCTCCAAAGGCAAAACAGATAACTTGCTCCCCTCCAAAGTCAAAGAGATTTAGATGCCCATTAAAGATTGCCACAATTTATATTGTAGTTTCATGCCTTAAAGCACTAGATGATCTTAGCAATTTACATGAGAACCTTGCAAGGAAGGACAGTTTCACTCCCATACAAAAAAAACCCACTGAAGGGAATGATTAAAACCAGTAGGGAACTGGTTTGCTCAGCGTTAATAAAAGTGCAGCACTAACATTTGTAAAAAACACATTCGAGTTTTCAACAGCCCTCCAAAGAATTCACACTAGTGAAATTTGGAGTGAATATTAGTTGACGGATGAGCTGGTCTAAGGAAGAGAGGATCAATCTAATCTTCAAAGCGTCTGAAGGCAGGACAAGAAGCAATGGACGGAAACTAATCAAGGAGAGAAGCAGGCTAGGAGGAAATTTCTGGACAGTGAGAACAATTCATCAGTGGAACAGCTACCCTTCAGAAATTGTGGGTGCTCCTACAAAGGATTTTTTGCATGGGAGATTTTAAAGAAGAGATTGGACAACACATTTGTCTGAAATGGTGCAGAGTAGAGGGGTTTGCATTTGAGCAGGGGGTTGGACTAGAAGACCTCCAAGGTCCCTTCCATCTCTGTTATTTGGCTAAAGCAGTATACAACAACAGCTTTTCCTAGGACAGTCGCAAGCAACACAGCGAGACATTCTAAAGCTAGTAAGATGGCTGGCACGAAAACGATTTGCTTCTTTTCCCAGGTATTATTAGAATAACAGAGTTGTGAGGGACCTTTGAGGTTCTCTAGTCCAACCCTAGTCTGCTCAGGCAGGGGGCCCAATACCATTTCAGAGAAATCATTGTCCGATCTCTTCTTAAAAGCTTCCCAGGTTGGAGCACCTACAATTTCTAGAGGGAAATTGTTCCGCTGGTTTATTGTTCTTGCTTGTCTTAATTTCTGCTTGCTTCTCTCCTGGATTAGTTTCCATCCATTGCTCAGCCTTACAAGATGTGCAATATTTTATGCCAACCTGATTTGGATGAGAAAGAATACTGCACACAAAGAGACACATGTGCGCGCACGTGCGCACACACACACACTGGTCTGAGAGGATTCGAGCCTGAATAACACATTACTCCTTTTTTTTTTTTTTTCAAGTAAATTCAGAAACACTCTTAGGCTAACTTATGGAACTTGCAAACTTCACAAAAAGAGAACATGGAAGAAACAAGCACTTCTTTAACTCTGCACTGCCCGAAGTAAAGGTGAATACACAAGGGAGAGAAAAACACGAAAGCTTTCTTTCTTTCCTTTTTTTAAGCATCTGAAGAGAACGAGGTAACAGCATCATAGAAACGAGACAAGATTTAGGATTATTATTATTTTTCAAGAGCAAAGATGATGACAGGTAGAGCATGGTGCGTGTGTGTGTGTATTAAAATCATTCATTTGAAACATAAAAAAAGACTCCCGCAACCGATTTTGTAGGCTACTTAATGATTAACACCCTATTCTCTTCACCTACTGCATGAAGTAAACAGGACATGCATCATCAGAATGAATGACCAGAAATCTGGTTAAAGTTTGCCTTTGCATTGCCATCTAAAACCTCAGTTTCATTTCAGGAATATCCAAACCCATATATATATCTATATATCTATACATCTATCTATATCTATAGGTCTCATTTTTGTTCTAATACCTGCCAGTCCCAGTCAAATCCACCAGGTGATGAGTTAGTTACCTGTTCTTTCCCTGGCGTTTCTAGACATTCACTGGAGAAGACAACACGTCAGATCAATCTCTGACAAACTCTGGGCACTGCCCGCAACCTACACGCTGCATCCATATGTAAATCTCCTGGAAATCCTTCGCAGCTCAATGTTAGCGTCCA
Organism: Pseudonaja textilis; assembly: GCF_900518735.1. Next base: position 2,902,506 of record NW_020769341.1, read on the forward strand.
GCAATATCTCAGAGAACGGCTATTGAAACCTATTGTGTACCAATCACTTCCAGAGCTCTGTCTGCATGCACCCAGCAATGATGGTCCAAAACAGACAAACGAACAAACAAAAAACCCTCCCCTCCAAAAAAACCCCCAACCCACAATCTGAAACCACAACGTGTCAAATCATGGCATTCAAAATAAATAAATAAATAAACAGGAAAAGCCTTTTTTTTTTTTCTTAAGCTTTTCCTGCCTCCTGTCAGCGAGCAGTTAAGCGAACAGGGATGCTGTTGCTATTAGCGCTATTAGCGCTTCTTGAATAGCGATGCCAAAAACTGGACCAATTTAAAACAAATAATAATTAAAAATAAGCCAAAACACTTGAGCTTTTTTTTTTTTTCCCCTTTGGGCAGAATTGAAGGATGCTCACCCCGTCCCTTTCCTCTTCTCTCTATCCCCTCCTAGGTGGGCATAAAGATAACGCTTTGACACACTGCTAAAAAAAACCAAAACCCACCCTTCCTTCCTCCCTCCCTTGCCAGCGCGCCACTGACAAAGATCTTGCAGCAGAAAAATCCATGCAAAGGCTGGAAGATGAATTAGCCATCCTCTGGGGAGTGAGGGGGACACACACACACACACATCTGAAGCTGCATCAACTCACCCCACCCCAAAAAAGGCAGGTTTCACGGGAACAAATGCAGAGCCTCACTGGGCAGCAGCAGTAGCAGCGGCTTCACGAGGGGGGCCCCCCCGAACCCCATCAGCTGCTGAGTTCCATCTCGCCGGTATCATGAAGCCAAATCGTTCTGCACAGCCAGAGAAGCTGATGCATTATAAGAGTGGTACCTCCTAGACTCTCGTGTTTTACATCACAGGGGGGGAGGTCACCCAGCGACACAGACGAGGCGTGCTACATGCACACTCACGCACACACACACAGACACACACACACGTACATATACCAATAGAACCGGCGTTTCGGAGCTCAGTTGTCGCTTGTCTCTGTCCACGTATTCCATCCGGCACTGAATGTGCAATTGGTTTTCAGAATTAACACCCAAGCCACTGTGTTTTCTGCTCTCGACCAGTCCCAGGTGGGCTGCATGCAAGTTTAGTTCTCTCTCTCTCTCTCCCTCTCCCTCCCCCCTCCTTATCTAGCTATCTAGCTATCATCTCTTTCTCTCACATCCCTCTCTCTTTCTCTCTATCTGATCTATCATCTCTCTCTCTTTCATCTCTCTCTCCCTCTCTCTCTCCATATCTAGCTATCTAGTTATCATCTCTTTCTCTCACATCCCTCTCTTTCTATCTCTATCTAATCTATCATCTCTCTCTCTTTCATCTCTCTCTCTCATCTCTCTCTCCCTCCCTCTCCCTATCT
>NW_020769341.1:2913507-2928000 GCF_900518735.1 Pseudonaja textilis
GATAGATAGATAGATAGATAGATAGATAGATAGATAGATAGATAGATAGATAGATAGATTTGTCTGGTCTACCTAGGGGCCCTGACATATCATTACAGAGAGTCCCCAACATACAATCATAAAGTAGCCTGCCCATCATGGTCATATGTGATGATACAAGCTGACACAAGCATAGTTTCAATAGATTTTACCATATTTTTTGTGGTCATGGTTAAGTGAATGTCACAGTCATTAAGTGAGCCAATGGTTCCTTTCAGGCACAGTTTTGCCAAAAATTGGAAGCACGTGCTGGTTTTCAAAAAAACAACAACAACCCAACTGTGGTAAAGTGCAGTCATATGACTGCGAGACACTGCAAATGCCGCACATGCAGCCCTGTTACTATTTACCTGAGATTCAGTCACACTGTCACAAAGGGAGTTTGAACGTTGGAACTTTGAATCAGGATTCTAAGTCCCCTTTTCAAATTAGTTGCCACTAGAAAACGGTCGCTCCATGACCAGCCATAAGCTGAGGACCATCTGTACTGCCTTGCCGTCCAACTTCTGTTGTTGTTTCAACGCAAAACAAGGGTGGGAAGCCATGTCCCAGAAACCCCAATTCTTCTATCCAACTCAGTTTAATAAAAGAAGCCGGTCCTAGCTAATTGATAGCCACAAATTCTCAGGATCTACCCAGCGAAGGGCAAGAAAAATCCAGGAAATATGAGGAATGGACTCATCCTTTTTTTAAACCTCCCTCCCCCCCTCCCTCCCTCTCCCTCTCCCTCTCTTTCTCTCCCCTTCTCTGTCTCTCCCTCTCTTTCTCTCCCCTTCTCTGTCTCTCCCTCTCTGTCTCTCTCCCCCCTTTCTCTCCCCCCTCTGTCTCTCTCCCTCCCTCTTCCTCCCTCTCTCCTTCTCCCTCTCTTTCTCTCCCCCCTCTGCCCCTTCTCTCCCCCTCTCTGTTTCTCTCCCTCCCTCTCTCCCTCTCCCTTTCTCCCTCTCTCCCTTTCTCCCTCCCTCTCTCCCTTTCTCCCCCTCTCTCCCTCTCCCCCTCTACCTCTCCCTCACACTCTCTCCCTCTCTCCCTCCCCCTCTCCCTCTCTCCCCCTCTCTCTCCCTTTCCCCCTCTCTCTGTCTCTCTCCCTCCCTCTCCCTCCCTCTCCCCCTCTTTCTCCCCATCTCCTTTCTATCCCCCTCCCTCTCTGTCTCTTCCACTTTCCCTCCCTCTCTCTCTCCCCCCCCTCTCTCCCTCTCCCTCTCTCCTCCCTCTCTCCCTCTCTCCCCCTGTATCCCTTTCCTTCTCTCCTTCTCTCTCCCCCTCCCTCTCTCCCTTTCCCCCTCTCTCTGTCTCTTTCCCTCCCTCTCTCCCTCTCTCCCCCTCCCTTTCCCCCCTCTCTCTGTCTCTCTCCATCTGTCTCTCTCTCCCTCCCTCCCTCTCCCTCTCCCTTCAGAGGCAGTCAAACAGAAACCTGGCCCCCCTCCCTCCCCGTTGCTTTAAGCATTATTAGGTCAAATTTAATTTTCCACTCCGCTTGCCGAAGAAGACTTTCCCTCTGACGCTCGTGACAGAGAGTCTCTTCCGTTTTGAAATTTCATATGGTCAGGAAAACAAGGACACTGTACTTGTTTACACTCAGCTTGCCCGCTTGCCCCACCCTGAGGATTTTTCTTTAAAAAAAAATAAAATAAAAATCCTTTTATATTATTCAGAGTGTACAAAAGAGAAAGGACAGCTTTTGACCCGTTTTGCCGATGCTTTTCGCTTCTGCCGAGCTCAAGGCATCGATGCTTGGGTTATACTGGGAAGGCCGCAGCCTCTGTTTGAGTTACACGCCATCGACAAGCAAGACGGATGTCTCACAACCGTTTCAACTCTTTGCCTCAACACTGACCCCTGTCAGGAGCACACAACCACAAAGCCAGCAACAGATTTTCCCTTCTGTTGCATCCCAACGTTCGAGGGGGTTGCCCTCAAGAAGAAGGAGGTCAACCTATTTTCCAAAGCACCAGAAAGGCAGGACGAGAAGCAACGAATGGAAACTGCCGAAGGAGAGAAGCAGCCTGGAATTGAGGAGAAACTTTCTAGCAGCGAGGACAATTAACCAGTGGAACAGCTTGCCACCAGAAATCGTGGGCTATCCATCACTGGAGCCACATGTCTGAAATGGTATAAGGTCTTCTGCTTGAGTAGGAGCTCCTGGGTGCTCTTGTATCTTGCTTGCTGACGAGAAACAGCACTCCTTACTAGAACACGGATGATGTTACCTAGTTAGGAAAAGAAATGTCTGCAAGAAAACAAGCAAGCTCAGAGAGCGAGTCCTTGAATTTCTCCAAACAACAAAGAGCAAGAAAGATGATTAGGGGACTGGAGGCTATAAAGAAGGGATGCTGGAATTGGATACGGCTGGTTTAACGAAGAAAAGGACCAGCAGTGACATGATAGCAGTCTTCCAATATCTGAGGGACTGACAGAAAAAAACAGGGGGTCAAACTATTCCACAAAACACCTGAAGGCGGGACAAGAAACCATGGATCTGATCTAAGGAGAGAACCAACCTAGAACTAAGGAGAAATTACCTGACAGTGAGAACAATTAATCAGGGTAATAACTTGCCTCCAGAAGTTGTAGATGCTCCAACCCTGGAAGTTTTTAAGAAGAGATTGGACCACCATTGGTCTGAAGTGGTGTAGGGTTTCCTGCTTGGGCGGTGGGTTGGACTAGAAGACCTCCAAGGTCCAGGGGTGGGATTCAAAAATCCCAGCAACTGGTTCGCTGCCCAGTTGCTGTGTGGGGATGGCCATGGTGGGCGAGGCCTACCGGAACATCCATTTTTCGTCTTTCCAAAGGTCCGGAGGCTTTCCTCAGACCTCAGGGAGGGTGAAAATGGCCTCCTCAGGCTCTGGAGGCCCCCCGGAAGTCAGAAACAGGCCCCTTTTCGGACTTCTGGAAGGGCCATTTTCACCCTCCCAGAGCCTCTGCGTGGAGCCTGCACTTACTTGCATTGAAAATATGATGCGTGGAGCCTCCAGGGTGGGGTGGGGTGGACAGGGCTGGCCAGCCATTCAGTTCAACTACTGTTTCAATGAACCAGGTGCAAATTTAACATCCGGTAGTACACCTGAACAGGTCTGAACTGGTAGAATCCCACCCCTGCCAAGGTCCCTTTCAACTCTATTCTGATTGATCGAATGGTCAAATAAATTATCTTTTCCCCCCCAGCAAAAGGAGTCAAGAAAAGGAAGACTAACCCAAAATGTCATCTTTGCAAAGGTTCTCTCTATTATATTATCTCTTCCTTCTTGCAATGACATATTCCGGCTACCATTTCATTTACCACTATCGTATATCACAGAAAAATTCCCAAACTCTAGTTGTGTAGCATCCAAAGCCACATAATTGATGGGGATGTTAAAAAAAAAAAAACTACCTTAAGCTAACTCTAGATCTACTCTTAGCTGCAGACAGAGCGAAACCCCCAAGGAACAAGCAGCTTAACATTTATTTGCACATTTTTTTAGCTCTCCTTGACAATAATAATCTCTGCTGCAGTGGGCATTCTTTTGCGAAAGTCTGGAAATAAATTAAGGCGATGAAAAGCTGCCTGTGATAATCTTTATGTGATTTTTGCCAGCCTTTCCAAATTTGACAACAAAAACATGTGGTTTGTGGGTTGAAAAAAAGAATGACTCTACTAGAGGTAGTCCTTTTTTAACAAAGCACCAGAGTGCAGGACAAGAAGCGATGGATGGAAACTAATTAAGGAGAGAAGCAACCTGGAATTAAGGAGAAACTTCCTATCGGGGAAGACAATTAACCAGTGGAACAGCTTGCCACAAGAAGTTATGGGTGCTCCATCACTGGAGGTTTTGAAGAAGAGACAGGACAGCCACCCGTCTGAAATGGTATAGGGTCTCCTGCTTGAGTAGGGGGTTGGACTAGAAGACCTCCAAGGTCCTTTCCAGCTCTATTCTGATCGATTGACTTTCTGACAAACAAAGTCAATGGAGAACTCAAATTCAATTAACGGTATTACTAACTTAACAGCTGCAGGGCTTCACTTAACAACCATGGCAGGAAAAAGTCATAAAATGGGGGCAAAACTCACTTAGCAATTGTCTCAACAACAGAAAAGTTGGGCTCAATTGTGGTTATAAGTCGAGGACAATCTGTATTCCCATGATGTGTTCAGAAATGGCTTCCCTGCCAATGCTTGGACACATCTCTAGTGGATCCATAGCAGGGGTGGGATTCTACAGGTTCGCACCTATTTGCTAGAACCGGTTGTTAACATTCTAAGCAGTTTGGAGAACCGGTTGTTAGAAGAAATTACTGGCCTAATCCTGTAAGGAAGGCAGGAAGGAAACATTCTGGTGTTGCTTACAGAAACTGCCTCTCCATTAACACTTATTACATTCTTGGCAGGACTGGACTTCCTGTCTCTGGAACCTCTCTGGAGTTTTTCCCCCCTCCTTTGCTGGTACTTTGCTTGTGTGGAGTGACCATTCAACGTTACAATGGCACTGAAAAAATGTATTTATGACCATTTTTCACGCTTACAACTGTTGCAGCATCCCTACAGTCACGAGAGGCCAAGCGAGGAGATGCGTGCCTCGATGTGAGTGATATTGAGTTGGCCACGCCCAGCCAATAACATGACCGCCAAGCCATGTCCATCCAGTCGCATGACCACCAAGCCAGGCCCACTAAGCCACAGAACCAGTTGTTAAAAAAATTTGAACCCCACCCCTGATCCATAGCCAAAAAAGCAAGGATTTTTTTTTTCTAACTATTGTCCACGTTCAGCCCTTTTGCGGCTGAATAACTTTATTTCTGATTAAGTTATTTTCATTCAGATTCAGGTTATTTCAGATAATCATTCTATAAGCTGAATTATTATGGTACTCCTACTCTTCAAGTAGTCCTTGACTTCCAACCCTTCATCGGCTGGCGGTTTAAACTTAGCCTAGATTTCTTCCAAGCTGATCATTCCGAGGCTGTCAAAACTAAACGATTTTCTGTTCCAAACTGTGTTCTGAGCATTCTGAGTTAATCAGAAACACAAGTTAAAGGAAGTTAGTTAGTAACCTCCTTCCCACCCACCCACCTCCTTTAATCTGTTAAGCTCGGAGAAAGAAATAAAAATATATCAGAAATGGAATATAGAACAACAGAGTGCTGAATAAGCACACAAGGGCCTGAGAATGAATGACGGAATCGGGGGGAAAAAATTAAAATGCAAATATGCAAAGAGAGATGACTCTTTGTTCTGTGGTGACTAAGCAGAGAAGTGCAAAAAAAAAGGGGGGGGGGGTTGCGCGAATCGCGGGGGGAACCTCACCCAAACTATCAGGGTGACTAATTAATTACAGTGATTAGAGGAACGTGATTATGGGATCTATATAGAAAACATCCTGCTGGCCTTTTGCCTGCTATTTACTACGAGCTTTATGAAGCCAGGACTTACAGGCCTGTTGCTTTGCATCAATCTTCTGGGCTGCCTCATTCACACAACCGTCTCACTCGGGCACCCATGATGGTTAGTGGAATATTGGACCGTTAGAGCTGTGTCCTATGGAATTGAAAGGACTCAGGTTGGAGTTAGGAGAGTTTGCTAAAGGAATTGCTGAGGAGGAAAGTTAGAATAGAGTAGAGTAGTGTAGAGTAGAGTAGAGTAGAGTAGAGTAGAGTAGAGTAGAGTAGAGTAGAACAGAACAGAACAGAACAGAACAGAACAGAATAGAATAGAATAGAATAGAATAGAATAGAATAGAATAGAACAGAATAACAGTTGGAAGGGACTTGGAAGGTCTTCTAGTCCAACCCCCTGCTTGGGCAAGAGATCCTACACAACTTCAGACAAATGGTTATCCAACATCTTTTTAAAAACTTGAACATTCACAACTTCAAGTTGTTCCACTGATTCATTGTTCAAAACTGCCAGGAAATTTATCCTTAGTTCTAAGTTGTTTCTCTCCTTGGTTAGTTTCCACCCACTGCTTCTTGACCTTCCCTCAGGTGCTTTGGAGAAGAGCTTGACTCCCTCTTCTTTGGGGCAGCTCCTGAGATATTGGAAGGGCAGGTCAAGAAGCAATGGGTGGAAACTAATCAAGGAGAGAAGCAACCCAGAACTAAGGAGAAATTTCTTGACAGTGAGAGCAATGAATCAATGGAACAACTTGCCTTCAGAAATTATGAATGCTCCAACACTGGAAGTTTTTAAAAGGATGTTGGATAAACCTTTGACCAAAGTGGTGTAGGGTTTCCTGCCTAGGCAGGGGGTTGGACTAGAAGACCTCCAAGATCCCTTCCAACCTGGTTATTCTATTCTAAAGCCTCTGCGAGAGAGGATAAGGAGGCTGTGATGAAATAGAACATCGAATAATAGAATTGGAAGGGACCTTGGAGGTCTTCTAGTCCAACCCCCTGCTCAAGCAGGAGACCTTATATCATTTGAGACAAATGGCTGTCCAGTTTCTTTTTGAAAGCCTCCAGTGATGGAGCACCTGCAACTTCTGAAGGCAAGTGGTTCCATTGGTTGATTGCTCTCAACATTAAGAAAGTTCTAGATTGCTTCTCTCCTTGGTTAGTTTCCATCCATTGCTTCTCATCTTGCCTTTTGGTGCTTTGGAAAATAGCTTGACCCCCCCGCCTCATCTTTATAGGAGCCCTTCAAATATTGGAAGACTGTTATCATGTCTCCCCTAATCCTTCTTTTCGTACATAATTCCTGTAACCATTCTTTGTATGTTTTAGCTTCCAGCTCCCTAATAATTCTTGTTGCTCTTCTCTGCACTCTTTCCAGAGTCTCGAAATCTTTTTTTTTATATATATATTGTGGTGACCAGAACTGGATTCAGCATCCCCATGTCACTTTCATTGCATGAAGGGTTTATGAAAACAAGTTGGGTGCAATTCCAATGGACAGCATCATCAAAATATCAGCAGATGTTATTCATTTATTAAGAAAATCTTAAGGTCGGTTCTCAATTAGCTGATGCAAAGGGAGACATTGCATTGGTTTTTCCCCACTCTTGAAGGTGAACCCAAATCATCTGGATGATGACTAGGGTGGGAAGCCACGCCCTCCCCTTCCTAGAAGAATGAAATGTTTTGAGGAATATTTTAAAAAGGCAGGATATATACTGTATTTCCCCTAAAAGAGAAATAAAAAAACTTAAGGGAGACAGAAACTCAGAGCCCCAGTTCCCTGCCCTCCAACAGATATTTTGTGCCCATTAAAATACTGGGCCATCCTATTTACAAAACAAAAGACCTTCAGCTCCAGGATGATGGGATTAAGACATGACCCTTCAGGACATAATAGGATTAACCCATTAAGGCACAGAGCTCGCTACATCGCACAATCTCCTAAGGACATTGCATCAACCTCCAAACTTCAACCAAACTTAGCTCATAGAGCCAGCTAGGACCCTTACATAACCCCTACATGGCCCCATGGGAGTCTGACAACAGCCAATAGAATACATGTTCTTGCACAGGAACAGGCAGCTAAAGTACAAAGCCCAAGAGAAGATGTAAAAACCTCTCATTCTCAACTCCATGTTGTCAGCTGCCCAGAATCACACATGCTTGGTGTGATGGACCGTCTTTCCAATCAGCCTCCAGCCTCCATTTGGCCTCCTGTCTTGGAACCTGATGGATATTTCTTCCAAAACTAGTCTGAGCTGCTAAGTTGCCTTCTCTAATAAGAGAAGCAAGTCTATTTTGCTTGGTCCATTTCCTCCTCTTCAAAAACACAGGATGGAGGGAAATAAAAAAGGTCTATTTAACCTGGCTCCTTGAGGCTTCATTGGCAAATGTGTCATTTGTAATAATAATCTACCCACTGGGCATTGTCTGAGTGCCGTTTGCTTCTTTCATAATAAATTCACCTCTGTCGGGAAAGGAAATAGTCTCATTCTGAGCTGAATATTGCTAGGGAAATAAACTTGCCAGAAAAACAAATGGTCTCCAGAAACACAACAGCGGAGCTCTCTTACAGAGTATAAAACATAGGGAACAAAGCAGTGGTGGGATTCAAATAATTTAACAACCGGTTCTCTGCCCTAATGAACAGTTGGGTAGGCTTGGCTGGGTGGTCATGTGACTGGGAGGGCGTGGCCAACTTGACATCATTCACATCACTGGGCGCTTCGCCTCGTCTGGCCTTTCGTGACTGTGGGGATACTGCAACAGTTGTAAGTGTGAAAATTGGTCATGAGTCATTTTTTTTTCAGTGTCATTGTAACCTTGAATGGTTACCACAAGGATTACCTAGAAAAATACAAAAAGCTTCTTTGCTTGCAAAAAAAAAAAAAAACTGCATTAGAAATGGGGAATACACACTGAAGATCAATAATTGCCAAACTATCATGGAAACCTAAACCATCTTGTCTGAATGCCTTCCTTTTCATCAGCAATACCTGAAACCCAGAGTTACAAATCAGGCAGGGTGTCGGAGCACCTTGCGAAATTAAAATAGTTAAAATGCAATGATAACTATCAGCAGCCAACTCTTGCTCATAAAGTGAAACCAAAGGTGGCATTCAGCAGGTTCTAACCAGTTCCGGAGAACCGGTGGCAGAAATTTTGAGTTGTTTGGAGAACCGGCAAATACCACCTCCGACTGGCCCTGCCCCATCTATTCTCTGCCTCCCATTGAGTCCCAGCTAATCGGCTGGGTCTCCTTTGGTTGCCCTGCACAGGAGAAAGGAGCTGGAAAGCAGGTTAGTGGGATGGGGAGGGAATGGGGATTTTGTAGTAACCTTCCCCCAGGAGTGGGAGGGAGTGAAGATTTTATAGTATCCTTCCCCTGCCACACCCACCAAGACACGTCCACAGAACCAGTAGTAAAAAAAAATTGAATCCCACCACTGAGTGAAACCTTTTAGCAGAAAGGTCATTTAAGCTCTCCAGAAAGTGGGTGGGCATATTTGGGCTACAAAATGCCGAGCTAAAGAGACAAATTAACAAATTATATAGGGGACCCAGGTTGAAGCTTCACAGGCTTGTCGGGATCACAATAAAGTTAGGTGCATGCTACAGATATCTAAATAAACTTCAAGCCCGGTGCCATGTTACTAAGCCTTATTATCATGAGAGAAAACTAAAATGAATTGGAGGATCCACACCCCCTACCTCCCTTCTTTTTTTAATCTTACTATCAGTGGGCAATCATTTGCTTTGGCCTTTCTAAAGCAATACAAAAGCACCAAAGATCCTTTTTCAAAAGGCAACCGGACTTTCTGGAAACCAAGAAAGTCTAATTGCCTCTTGAAAAAAGAACCTTTGGGACAGCCGTGAGCTGGATGACTGAAGAATCCCCATAGACGAGAGACTCTCCTGTGCTCAGTGAACTGACAAAGCACCCTTTTCCACCCAGGAGAAGCAATCCTTAGATCCATTTGCACCACTTAAAGATACCAGCTGGTCTCACTCGCCTCGCAAGATATCTTAAGGAAATCACCTAGATTTAAGGAAAGATCACATGCTCCCAGAAAGGCAGTAAAAAAATCAGACAGAATGCCAAGCGAAAGACAGTAAAAAGAATCAGATTGATTGCTAAGCTTGCATCACTGTCTCTTGGAAGTACACCCCAAAAGTACAACTCCAAGCAGTGTAAAAAGTTTTTTAAAAAGTCGAACCTCTAAAAGTACCAGCAAACAAACAAACAAACAAAACTTCCAGAGAAGCAGCTGCCGCTAGTCTGGGCATCCTGCCAAGAACCATTAACTGCTGTTAGAATGTAACAAGGCTTAACCAGAGAGGCAGTTTCTGAAAACACTTAAACCAGGGCAATAAAGATAAAGATTAAGCTAGAAACAACACAGAGGCACACCAGAATGTTTCCTTCCTGCCTTCCTGACAGGACTAGCCCTGTAAAGTAGGAAAAACAAAAGGCTATTGGACAGGGGTGGGCTCCGACAGGGTTAAGTACCGGTTCGGTGATTTATGAGGTTCGGTGATTTACGATGTGCTTCCCTGCATGCTGCCGGCGCATGCCTGTAAATCGTCATCAGCTTGTTGCCTGGACAGCTGAGCAGCACTGAGTGTAGAGAAGCAGCATTTGAAACAGCACTTTTTGCCTGCTTTTTCAACTGAAGCTGTGCCTTGCATTGCAGCTGAGGTTGAAAAAGCAGGAAATAAAGGTCAGGTAAGAGCCCGGGTGGGTAGGTAGGCCAAAACATCAGCAGACATAGAACCGGTTCTATGTCTGCTGCTCTTCAGAGCTACCAGTTCTACAGAGCCGGACAGAACCGGTAGAATCCCACCCCTGCTATTGGAAGGAGATTTCTTCCAACTGGTTCTCCGAACCGCTCAGAAAGTTAACAAACAGTTCTCCCAAACCGGTGCAAACCTGCTGAATCGCACCCACTGGAACAAAGGAGAGTTACAGAAGGCCTGGAAAACATGCACCATTTTGTTACAGAGCTTCATTCTTGGATGTATTAGTTTTATGGCTTCTGAGAACAGAACAGAATAACAAAGTTGGAAGGGAATTTGGAGGTCTTCTAGTCCAACCCCCTGCACAAATAATTATAGATCATATAGTTCAGACAAATGGCTGTTCAATCTCTTAAAAACCTCCAGGGATGGAACCCCCAGATGTTATGAAGGCAAGCTGTTCCATTGGTTAATTTTTCTCACTGCCAGAAAATTCCTCCTATATACAGGTAGTCCTCGACTCACAGCAGTTCATTTAGTGACCATTCAAAGTGACCATGGCCTTGAAAAAAGTGACATGACCATTTTCACACGTACCATCATTGCAGCATTCCCATGGTCATGTGATCAAAATTCAGATACTTGACAAATGACTCATATTTATGACAGTTGCACTGGATTTTTTTGCTTGTAGTGGAGAAAAAAAAAGAAACTTTGATTTTGGGTTTTGCTGATTAGATAAGTTTGTTCTTATAGAAATGGCTAGTACATAATAGTATGTAAAAGTAAAAAAGTTGAGACTCCAGTTTTGTAACTAACTCTACTTTGGTAAAAAGAATTGGAAGTCAGTGGTTTTCTTTCTTTCTTTTTCTCTTTCCCCTTAACTTTTTTCTGTCCCACTATTTTCATTTTCATTTGTATTTTATGACTTGAAAAACTTAATAATTTTTTTGGGGGGGTGGGGGGGAGAGAGAAATGCAGAGGAAGAATTTGTACCAGCTGGAATAATTAACAATATATGATTTTTTTTTTTTTACTATGAGTTCAGAATTTAAAAATAATTCTCAAAAACATAATTCCCATTTAAAAACAAACATATTCCCCTTTAATTTATTCATTGTATTTCTTTGGCTAAACTCAAAATTAAGTCAAATGATTTTATGTATTTTTAAAATAAAAACCACTCATCTCATTGCAGACCATTCCTCAGTTAAAATCGACGATGCATTCAAAGCTTGATCGCTTTTTGTAGAATTTTTACCTATGATGAAGCTGGACCACTTATCCCTATCATTTATTTTTCTTTGAGAAACTTCTTCTCTCTCCCCGTATCTTTTTGATGAGACTGTCACCCAAGAATGTAATTTGAAGTGGCAGAATCCAGACAGTTTTATTACCTCTTTGAGCAAAACCATTTTAGATTTCCCCATCAAAGTTTCTGTCTGAGTTGAATTATACAATGCCCTTGATCGTTAAAAAATAAATAAAAAATACAGGTATAAAATAGATCTGAGTTATTGCCAGGAGTGGGCATCAAAAATTTTAGCAAAGGGTTCTCTACCTGGTTGCTGGGTGTGTGTGGCCATGGTGTGAGCAGCCTGGTCAGCCTCCTGCACCACAGTGTGGGAGGGTTTGCCCTCCCCGGGCTCCGGAGGCTTTCCTCGAGCCTCCGGGAGGATAAAAATGGCCTCCCCGGGCTCTGGAGGCTCTCTGGAAGCCAGAAATGGGCCCATTTCCAGGCTTTCTGAACATCCGGGAGGCCCACTTTTCACTCTTCCTGGGCCTCCTTGTGCACCCTGCACGAACCTGTATCTAAAACGGGCTGCGTGGGGACTTCTGAGAGGGGAGGAGCAGGGTGGGTGGGGCCAGCCAGGAATGGGATTTGGGGGTTCTCCGAACTGCACAGAATCTTATCTAGGGGTTCTCCCTGCGAACCCCCAGCAGCCCACCCTTGGTTATAGCTTACATTTCAACAAGCAAGCACCATAAACCAGGATAGCTTGTCTTACAAAAAGCAGAGTCATCTAGAAAACGGTTTTCCCTGTGTAGGTTAGCAAAGGCTGGACCTTGAAGAAGCTGGATAGGAAGACTAAAAGTGATGGTTTTGAACTTTGGTGTTGGAGAAAACTCTTGAGAATACCATGGACAGCCGAGAAAACAAACCTATGGATTGTCATTTAAAAAAAAAAAATATTCTTAGTTTGTTGGAAGAAATATCCATTTGGTTCAATTCCAAGCTGAGAGAAAGACACTGGAGACAAAATGGAGGCTGGAGGCTGAGTCGAAAGAAGGTCCATTCCTATGCCTGTTTTTGAGTTGCTCATGATTTAATTTGGGCAATCGCTTCCCATTTCCCTGACAGCCCATTTAATGATGAAGCAGAACCATCAAGAATGTGTGATTTGGGGCAACTGACCACATGGAGGGATTTTTATAACTTCTCTTGGGCTTTTGACTTGAGCTTCCTCTTCCTGTGCAAGAACATGTATTCTATTAGCTGTTGCTAGACTCCCATGGGGCCATGTAGCGGTCATGTTTGTCTGAGCTAAGTTTGGTCAAAGTTTGGCTGATGCAATGAAGCGGCTTGTTGGGCAATTCCTATTGTGGCTGAGGGCTAATCCTACCTTTGTTCAGACGTTGCTGCAGGGAATTTGCTCATGAATAGAGCTAGATATCTCTTTATCTCTTAAGTGCTGACATTTGCTGTGGGCTATTAAGGAAGGTGGGGGCTGCTTTCCAAGAGCATGTTTCTCCATTACTCATTCAGGGAAATATAATAGTCTACCTTTTTAATATGTCCCAAAAAGTTTCATTCTTCTAGGAGAGGGGTTGGGGGTTAACTTTCTACAAGTTTACAGTATAAAATACAAAAATACAAAAGCAAATAGTAGGACATAGAGGTGAGGGGAAGGGGAAGAGAGAAGTGTGGAAGAAAGGGGAAAAAGGAAAAAAATATAAGGCACTGACATCCAACTCCCTCTGTTGCAGTAGAACAAGACCTCCAAGGTCCCTTATAATTCTGTTATTCTCTTGTGTTACTTGTTTAGTGACTGCTTGTAGTTATAACACCACTAAAAAAGTGACTTACAACTGGTCCTCACACTTCTGACCAGTGCAGCATCTCCGCTGCCACGTGATCAAAATTTGGGTGGCAGCCAGCATTTATTTATGATGGCTGCAGCATCCCGGGGTCGTGGGTTTGCTATTTGCAAACTTCCCAACCAGCTTCCAGTGGCTAACAACTCACTAACAATAAGCATGCTTCACTTAACAACTTCACCGATTTGCTTAACCACACTGGGAAAAAAAAAAGATCTTAAAATTGGCTGTAACTCATTTAACAACCTCCTTGCTTAACAATGGAAATTCCAATCCCAATTGTAAGTTCAGGACTACCTATATCTGTGGGACATGACAGTAAAGGCTTTTGTGTATTTTTTTTGTTGTGTATTACATTTTATGTTTGCTTCTCACCCAGAGTTCTACTGGTAAAAGGGTGGCTGCAGTGATAGTATGCTACTGGTTTAGACCGGTTCACCCGAACCGGTAGTAAAAAAAAAAAAAAAAACCCGCCTCCAATGATCAGCTGAGAGGAGGAAAAAAATCCAATCAGCTGAGAGGGGAAAGAAAAGCACGGGATTGGCTCTCCCACCCGCCCTCAGCTTTTCTGTTCTTTATCCTCTCAGCTGATTGGCGCTGCAGGCCTCAGCTGGTGTGGGGAAAGTTGCATTTGTGCGTTAGGCGTTAGTGGAACAGGTAGGATCCCACTGCTGGGTGGCTGCATAAATTTCTCAATAAAATAAATAAAGAGCATGAAAATGAATTGAACAAAATGTTGAGCGTTCCCGGTTAAAATGGAGTTATGTAACTAAAATGGAGTTATGTAACTGCCTTCTGGACGGCGCTTTAGGTCAATAAAATCCCACACCACTAGACTAACAAATAGTTTCTTTCCCTGGGCCATCCGAACTGCAAATAAATACAAAGTCACTACCTTATTAAGATGTGAAAAGATGTGAAAGTGCAATACCTCATTCAGATGTATAATAACATATTACAGTACAATCCATCTCTTGTGTATTACACTCGGCAAAGCGTCACAGTCAGTGTTGGATGTATATTTTGTGTATATTTGCAGATATTGCATTCTCTAATTGCAAATGGAAACGCGGGTACTCTATTTTTTATCTTCATTTTTAAGTGTTTTCATTTTATTGTATTGCGAACAGTTGCTGGGGTGCATCCACAGTTTCGTTGTACTTGTCCAATGAAAATAAAGTTGTTGTTGTTGTTGTTGTTGTTCTTCTTCTTCTTCTTCTTCTTCTTCTTCTTCTTCTTCTTCTTCTT
>NW_020769341.1:2948061-2984584 GCF_900518735.1 Pseudonaja textilis
GGTTATAGCCTTTCCCCTTTGCAGCAACGCAGCAATTTTGCTCTGATCAGAAAGTTCTCATCGGCCCAGAGAGAAACGTCTTTCTTCCCTTCTCAAAACCGATGGCAGCGTGAGGGTAACCTTGGCAGAATCACTCTCCTCTCAGCAGCCCTAGTCCAAATTTTTTCCTCCCTTGCAGAATAAATTCGGTTTTTAATGGCGTAATTGTTACCGAGCGTAATTCTTAGAGGCAAGCTATGGGACAGCTGTTCTGGGCAGAGTGGAAAGCTTTTTTTAAACTCTACAGCGACACCCACTTCCTGGCAATGAATTATTATTATTATTATTTGTTTTCCCTCCCAAAAGGAAGTGATTGAAAAATCAAAATGTCCCACAGGGTGGTGATGCTGGATGGGAAAGATACAAAGCCACCTTCTGGCCTCCTGATCCAACTTTCTCATCCGCAATGCAAAACCCATAAATAGGTAAAATGAAACATACGGGTTTGAAGTTGTAGCAGATGGCCTTGTGGATCACAATTGTCACTGATGGTTGATGAATGTCCCCAAGGTGCGTTTTTCAGGAGGCCAACTGGACTTGCTTTCTCTTTCCTTGAAGACATTTCGCTTCTCGTCCAAGAAGCTTCATCGGTTTCTGATTGAACGGGAGGGCTTCTTGGACGAGAAGCAAAACGCCTTCGAGGAAAAACGAAGAAAGTCCAGTTGCCTCTTGAAAAAAAGCAACTTTGGGACAACCATGACCTGGATGATGGAGAATCTCATGGACAATTAGGATGGAATGAAAAGTAAGACCTTGATAAGCTAGGAGGTGAATATTCCAGGCTATGTATCTCATTTCGTTAGATGCCATCTCAAGTATGGTGTCCAGTTCTGGAGAACATACTTGAAGAAGAATCTAGAGAAGCTGGAATAAGTCAAGAGATAGTCAACAAGGGTCTTGAGGGAACCATTAACTACATCGTATGAAGATGACACTGAAAGAGCTGGGGAAGTTTAAGGTGGAGAAGAGAGGACTAAGGCTGAAGATACAAGTAGTTTTCAAAGAAATGAAAGGATGTCTTTTGATGAGAGTCAAGATCTGTTTCTGTTGTTCCAGAATAGGACACAGAACAATAGCTATAAAGGAAACAGGAAAGCAGATTCCAGTTGAATTTTAGGAGGAAAAATCACTGACTTTAAGGGATGGAGTTCATCTTTGTTTCAAGATCATTGAGCTAGTCCTATCCAAAGACATTTTCATGGTCGTGTGCCAGCATGATGTCATGGAGCCCTGTCACCAGTGTCAAAGTCACCCGTGGGCTTTCATGCCTTAGGTGGGACTAGAACTCACAGTCTCCTGGTGATGGGGGCAAAGTCAACAATTCTGAATCTTTTTCTTGAACACCAAACAGATTAGGCAACTATGTACACACTGTCCTGACCTCTTAAAGAAAAAAGGCAGCATATGGGACATAATAAACTGTATTCAGGATATATATATATATTATATAGATATATATAAATTCAATGGTTATGAATGAAAAAAAAAAGCTTAAACAAATGTCAATGGCAAAGATCCAAAGATTATAACATTGGTTCCCCCTTACCCTTCTATTGACATGGTCCTCTGGATATTCACGATGGGAGGCTGGGTTACAGAACTATGCCTGGAATGACTGCATGGAAAGGAAAAGGAACAGGAAAAGGGAAAAGGAAAGGAATTAATAAAAGTAGCATGAAGTGGGGTTTTTTTTGCGCATGGAGGTTCTTGGTCTTATTGCAACCAAAGTGGTTGGATGGATAATCTCAAATAGCAGGTAGTTGTAGATCCCATATGGATGCACCTAGAATTACTGTGCATCCAATGAGATTGAAGAGAACAAGAAACATAAAATAGGGCCATGGCAGTTGAGGTTGAGGTTCTGACATAATGCAAGTCAAAGAACTCTTTTGGGGAAATAGGATGTGCATGTTTGATGTCTTGACCATGAAAATGGATACCTTTGGCATTACTTTTCCATCTGGAATGTACAGAGATGGATTATCAAACATGCCAATTTATGGAATAACCATCCACCTGCCCACTCATCCATCCATCCATCCACCAACTCATCCATCCATCAATTTAGCCATCCATTGCTTTATCTACTCACCCACCCATCCATGCAACCATCCACCCATCTATGCATCCATCCATTCCTCCATCTATCCACCCATACACCCACCCATGCATCCATCCATCCATCCATTCCTCCTTCCTTCCTTCCTTCCTTCACCCATATTTCCACCCACCCATGCACCCATCCATTCCTCCCTCCCTCCTTCCTTCATCCACCCACCCACCCACCCACCCATGCATCCATCCATCCATCCATCCATTCTTCCCTCCCTCCCTCCCTCCCTCCCTCCCTCCCTCCTTCCTTCCTTCCATCTACCCACTCACCCATGCACCCATCTAACTACCTCCCACCCATCCACCCATCCACCCATCCATCCATGCAACCATCAACCCATCTATGCATCCATTCATTCCTACATCTATCCACCCACCCACCCATTAATCCATTCCTCCCTCCCTCCCTTCCATCCATCCATCCACCCACATATCCTTTCATCCACCCATCCACCACTCCACCCACTCACTCATGCATCCTTCTAACCACCTATCCTTCCTTCCTTCCTTCCTTCCTTCCTTCCTTCCTTCCTTCCTTCCTTCCTTCCTTCCATCCATCCATCTACCCACCTAGTCATCCACCCACCCACCCATCCATCCACACATACATACATCTAACCACCCACCCATCCATCCATCCATCCATCCATCCATCCATCCATCCGCCCCTGCTTTCTAAAGGAACAAACTGCAATATTTTAGCTCATTCTAACTCTTATCTAAGCATTCTGGCCAAACCTCTCCAGCCTGCCAAGTACATGGACAGGAAACCAGTAATAGGGCTGTAGACAAGACTGGGAAGAACAACAAAGCAGCCAGGAAGGAGTGAATAGTAAACTGGTTCCATATTGTTCACTGGAAAACTGGATTTCTCTACCCAGTACAATGATTCAGAATGGCGCTTCAATTGAGGGACGTTTTACTGTATCCCTTAACTGTAGCAGCATTTCAAACAGACCGTTATCCAGCGCCCAGGAATAAAAGAAGGCTTGCATCCAAGATCACCCTGCAATTTTACCTTGATGGCATGTATCAATTTATGAATCTGGAATATTTTTTAGAGCTTTCAGCACCTGAGTTATCTTTTTTTCCTCAAATCACTCCAAAGGGCGGACGGAATAAATGGGAGAGATGGAAAGTATAATACACCGCTACTCGGGTCCCATTATATTGCTTTCTGAGCGTCTTCCTTTTCCGAGTTCACACGATAATACGTTGAGCCCTACGCGAGTTATGTATACGTTGGATTTGTATAACATGCCAAGGCACACACAGGTAGTCCTCGACTTACAACCACCATTTGAGCCCAACATTTCTGGGGCTACGCAAGACAGTCGTGAAGTGGAACCTTGTCCCCATTTTACAACCGTTCTTGCCACTATGGTTGAGCGAATCTCTGTGGTTGTTCAGTTAATCACGTGGTTGCTCAGCGAATCTGGCTCCTCCCCATTGACTTTGCTCATCAGAAAGTCACAAAAGGGGATCACGTGACCTCGGGACAAGGCAACTGTCATAAGTACATGCCAGTTGCTTAATGTCTGAATTTTGATCGCATGTCCCTAAGGATGCTGCAACGGTCATAAAGTGTTTAAAAAATGGTCCTAAGTCACTCTTGGCAGTGCCGTTGTAACTTCCAATGGCCACTCAACAAATGGTTGTAAGGGGAGGACTACCTGAACACATAAAACCATTCCATTTAACACTCGTTGAAACTGGCATGAGCAAATGACTGCAACTTACCTGATGGAGCAGGTTGTGTGACTTTCACAATAAAGAACTTCTGGGCTGTATTTACCCAACCTGCTAGGCTAATTCCTTTGGAGTATTACGTATTCTATCAGCCCAGGGCATGTGGTTGTGTATGGTTCAAGAGATATATAAATGCAGGTTGTTCACTTCAATAATTGTCTGTTCTAAAAACTACAAATTGATGTCTTGTGTGCACCTGGCTTTACATTACTTTTATGCAAGAGGACTGACCTGGAATTCCTATCTAAGTCAGATTTCTTTTGATGAAGAGGGGGAAAAAAATAACATACAGTGGAACCTTGGTTCTCAACTGTTTTGAAAACCATCGAACTGGTTATTCAATGCATTTCAAGTCGAACATTTTTGTCCCAATACTCATCATTTGTTTGGTACTCAATGCAAAAGCTAGAACTTGTCGGTGTTGGCTGCCTTGTGACTTCATTATTCCATATGGGAAAAAAATTGTTTGGAAATTATCATTTGTGGTACTCATCCTGCCTCCTGGGATCAATTGATGAGGAGTACTGAGGTACCACTGTATTTTGGTGAAAGTCAGACTGAACTTCTGGTGGCTACATGGAGATGCTCGTGTTGTTATAGAGCATAGAACAGAATAATAAAGTTGGAAGGGACCTTGGAGGTCTTCTAGTCTAAGCAGGAGACCCTATACCATTCTGGACAAATGGTTGGGCAGTCTCTTCTTGAAAATGTCCAGTGGGGCCTCCATTGTCTTCTTCCACAATTTTTTTTTAAGAATTCCAAGTCTAATCTACAGCTTTAAAATGTCCCAATGGTTTCCCATCCAGGTTATTAACCAAGGTTGCTTTGCTTTTCAAATTCAGCCAAGTTCTACTCTTAGCAAAAAAATAATAATAATTGTGGATTCCTGAGGCCTTTTGAAAAAAATGTCAGAACCCCAGAAGCAAATTCTTCTCTTAAACACTCCTTCAGTCACCACATCTTCTTGCTGTATTCTAACACAGTGTAATCTCTCTCTTTCTCTCTCTCTCTCTCTCTCTCTCTCTCTCACTCTCTGACTCAAGTCAAATAGACAAATAATCAGCCACATGGAACTTTGAAATATTGGAGGAAACTTTGGCTTTATATTGCCTATCTCAGATGTAAAATATGTCACTTGAAGTTGCTTGCCCATCCTCGGTTCCTCATTTCATTAAAAAAAATAATGCTAGTTATTTTGAGATCTTTAGGGGGGGAAAAGCACGCACACTGATTAAACGCAAGTTGTCTTCAGGAGGGGGAGCAATTATAATTATATCTCTGGCAGAAAAGCCCTGATGGATCAGATTGGGTTCAATCTGCATATATGTAAATGGCATCACATCATGCCTAGAGTTACGATTCCGTGCAGATTAACAGCATGCTGAAACACAACTGTCTGTAAATATCAGAAAGAAACAGAAAACAAACAAACGACAGCCACCAGGAGAGAACGGAATACGGAAATAAAGGTGACGAATGAATGAACGGAAAATTAGCATGAACTAATGGGAATCGTAGGGAATCACCGCTCATATTCAAAAAAACCAAATTCCAACAGAATTCTACGCTAAGGCCCTAATTTCATTTTGGCACACCTCTGGAGTTGTGACGCAAACATATACCAGGAACTGCTCTTGAGATAAGTTGCTTATTGAATTGCAGGCAGAGGAAGAAAGCTCTGTTCTTTCCTTTAAGGCCTGGAAAGGGTAGTTGTATGAAATTCAAGAAGGCTTCATCCCAAGGTAAATTAATAAGAATTACGGTATTAAGGTTAGAATCCTATGTAGCGTGACTTCCCCTGCTCTGTTAATATCATCATCCTCATTTAATGATCCCATAATTCCTTGGGGCGTGGAGTCTGGGCAACTGAATGGAGCCGAGTGTTTACTGGCCGGATGCCCTTCCTGTCACCAATGTGGACTTATATTCAGCAGATATATTCTCATAGTGTGCCCAGAGAGAGAGAAATAACTGCCTCTACCTAGGATCGAACTCACAGCTTCCTGATTGTGAGGCGAAAGCTCCACCTCTAGGCCACTGCACCACGCTGCTCTGTGAATATACCAATCACCCTTCTCTAAAAGAGATCACTCTGTGCAAAGGGATCTGGGAACGTATAAGACTATAAAATAAGATTGAAAAAACCGCTCTCTAAAACACAGGGTGGAGTTGAATGGAATCATAGCGAGAGCAGGAGAATTGTAAGAGAAAAAGATGATTGATGAATGAATGGCTTCCTGTTTTATTCGGGGTCGGTGGGGAAGATACTAGTGAGCTGTGATAGATCACTAGGCAGGAGAAGGGAAGTCTTTTGATGATGGTTAGTTTCCTGCAGGTAACAGTAAGAAACCATCAATCTTTGGGAGGAACATTTAGAAGGAAAGAAAGCGCAAGCGTGTGTGATGCGCAATCCAAGAATCGACAACTCACGCTTTCCTGCTATCAAGAAACAGGCACCACTGTCTTCTTTGCAATGTTTAGCTGGTGCAATTAAGATGGATGCGAGGATGCTGTTTTGAATGCTGCTCTGAACAATGGGTGCAAACTTGCATGTTGGGTATCAGGCAGCTGGCGAGTTCTAGCCTCTCAACAGATGTCATGGTTGACTAACACTCTTCCTTCTGTTAAACAGTTTCCCTAGTTTGGTGATACCCCCTCAGCTGTTTTAGGCTTAACCACAACTGGAACGGTCCTCTTTCCACAACTCTTGGGAGCTGTATGAGAAATGGAAAAGACAGAATAAGGCTGAGCTTAGATCTAACTTGGAAAACAGAATAACAGCGCTGGAAGGGGCCTCGCTCAACCCCCTGATTAAGCAGGAAATCCTATATCATTGGAGACAATTGGCTGTCTAGTCTCTTTTTGAAAGCCTCTAGTGATGAAGCAAACTGTTCCACTGCTTCTATTGTTGTCTTCCGAGAAGAATGGACCCATGGATGACCCATTAGTTTCCTTTTTGTGGTCCTCTACCAATTGCTCCCAGAATAAGAGGCTGCTTTGTGTATTTTGCAAGGGTTGAGGAAATTAAGGAGGAAAAATGGCATCTACTTGTAGGTGCTCGAAGCATCGATTTTACATCTTAAAACGACCAGTTCAGCTCATCCAGTTTAATATTTGGCCATTGGGAATTCCGTACAATGACTGGCAGGCTTCTCAAGACATTGGAACATGGACATTCCTGATGTCAATCCACTTTTTAGAACAAAGTCTTCCAAAGAAACCTGTCACCCTGGATTGGTCACGCGTTTTTGTGACAGGAAGAGTGATGGCAGAAGACCAAATAGAAATATTATGGAGGAAAAGCAACAAAGATGATTCAGGGACTGGAGGCTAAAACATACGAATGGTTGCAGGAATTGGGTATGTCTAGTTTAATGAAAAGAGGGGGTGACATGATAGCAGTCTTCTGATATCTCAGGGGCTTCCAAAGAAGAGGGGGTGAACCTATTTTCCAAAGCACCTGAGGGTAGGACAAGAAGCAATAAATGGAAACTAATCAAAGAGAGGAGCAACCCAGAACTAAGGCAAATTCCCCGACAGCGAGAACAATTAATCAGTGGAACAGTTTGCTTTCAGAAGTTGCTTTCATCAATGGATGTTTTTAAGAGGAGATTGGACAGCCATTTGTCTGGAATTGTGTAAGGTCTCCTGCTTGAACTGGTGGCTGGACTAGAAGACCTCCAAGGTCACTTTCAATTCTGTTATTCTGGAAATAAATGTCAAGTGTCCAGCAAAAGACTTCTGGAAGCATGGCTTAAGACTTTGGTGGTGGCCTGCCTCATTTTTAACCTCCTCACGCTAGAAGACGTGAAGGTTTTCAAAATTACGTGCCCGTTCTCCATGAGAATGTCTTCATTGGCTCACTCCACATGCAGACACCTTACACGTTCAATTCCGTCTTCTATCAGCTAGGGTAGAAGGACTCCTTGGGAAGGAGCCAAAAGAGAAGCCTGCCCCCACCTAACAGGAGAATTAGAGATCTGTCAGAATTCATGAACTGGCAGGGACATGGTAACAGGGTCAGCCAATGAGAGCTGGATTAGAAACTGAAACTGAAGGCCACGTTCCTGAGTGCTGTGCTGAGAACTGAAATTAGTCTGCTCTGAGCTCTGAAGCTGAAAACTTGTCTGGGCTTGTCTGTAAAACTGAAACTATTCTCTTCTCTGCTTGTGTGACATTGGAAGAATCTACTATTGGTATTGTACATTTACCCATATGCTCTTACGTATATAAAGAAGTTAATGAATCCTGCTGAATCAGTCATCTGTGTGTGCTTTCTGGATTTGATTTCTGTAATAAACCCTAACAACATCCCATCTCTAACTGTGGTTATCTCTAGCTAAAAGACACTTTAATCCCAGCTAAAAGGTAAGGGAGATGGTGGGAGGGTTCTCACTCTGCCTGGGACTCTGGGAAAAAGCTTACTGGCTGGAAAGGAAGAAGCCATCATCGATATTAATATGATAAAACTATAAACGGAAGTAAAATGGAAGAAGGATACAAGCAAAGGGAATACATTAATTTTAAAAAAAACAACTACATTAATGGAAATAAGCCTGCATCAAAGCAAGTTAAAAACATTGCCTATACATAGCAATGGCCCTTGTTTATATGTCAGCTGTGACAGTGATGACAATAGCGGAAGCCCTCTGAAACCTACAGTAGATGAACATTAGCATTTTGGCAGGGTCTTTGGGAAGGCCATACTTCTCAATGTACCAGATCCATCTTCTCTTGGTCACATCTACCCGACCTACCAGAACAGGGAGATAAGGAATGCTGAGGAACCCCTTGTTGTGGTCCAGCAGGCAGCCTGCGGAGCTGGCAGCAGAGTCGGACAGTGGGGAGGAACATGGGTCAATTCTGGAGTCTGGGGAGGGCTCAGACGAGGAATCTCCGTCTGACACAGAGATGGGGCCAGGGCTATCTAAGAGTTATGTGCTGATTCCGGAGCCTCCAGAATCTGACATCAGCGAGGCAGAGGAACAGGGGGAGCCTGTTCCCAGTGCACGCTTGTGCAGAGCTGCCAGAAGGCAAGAACAATTAAGACAAAAGAGGAGACTTGGGAGTAAAGCTTGGAGATGATTGGCCCCTCCCATAAGACATAAAGGAGGAGCAAAGGGACAGGAGCCTTTGCAGGAAGCAACTTTATTTGTTCTGGTCGGTTTAAACTCTGAAGCTCTGTGATGACTTTATGCTATGTTTGGCCTTGTACAGCTAATTGGCAATTTAGTTGTTGGCAGCATTTCAAGGGAGATAAAGGTGGGTGCTTATCAGCCTTATCCCCCCAAAAACTGTGGCAGACTTCTGTTGGACTATTCACAAACTGTTTTGGGATTCAT
The DNA here is from genome assembly GCF_900518735.1 of Pseudonaja textilis. Next base: position 2,957,304 of record NW_020769341.1, read on the forward strand.
TACGGGCTGTGAATGCATATCATTCACAGCCGTTGAAATAAAAACAAGGTTACTGTGTGATTGTTACTATCTCAGGAAGCCTTGATCAGAACACCCCTCTCCCGAGGAAGTCCACCTGGTGGGACTAAGAAGAAGGGCCTTCTCTGTGGTGGCTCCTTCCTTGTGGATCATGCCTGCAAAAATAAGATTGACCCCCACTTTGCAAGGCCCTGAAGAGCTGGTTTTGCCAGTGGGCCTGGTGAACCCAGAATTCGATGGAGCCCATCCAGTGGTTTGTTTGATGGATTGTTGGCGCCAGAGGTGATGGGATGGTTATCTTTTTTTTTTTAAAAATGAGATGTTTATCTTTGTAAGTCACCCAGAGTCACTGAGAGTGAGAGGGGCGGCCATATAGAACATAGAATAATAGAGTTGGAAGAGACCTTGGAGTCTTCTACTCCAACCCCGTTTTAGCAGGAAATCCTATACCAGCTTAGACAAATTTTTGAAAGCCTCTAGTGATAGAGCATTCACAACCTCTGAAGGCACTGGTTAATTGCTCTCACCATTAGGAAAGTTCTCCTTAGTTCTAGGTTGCTTCTCTCCTTGGTTAGAAAATATAAATTTTTTTAAAAAAAACTAAAATTACATAAATCTACATTTATATGGATTTAGTCTTCATTTGCTACTTCGTTGATGAAGCAATAACAGACTAAAGTCATAATCTTAGATACACATAAGAATATTTGTGGGAGAACAAAGGCCTACCAAGTTTCTTTCCCTCACTTTCTCTTTCAGAATTCTCTCTGCCACTGAATTCCTTGTATTTAAAAAAAAGAATAGCCACCCGTATTGTCTTGTTGTTCATTTCTCCTCCTTCCCTCTTTCAGTTATGAGCCCTACAACTGAGCACCGATGAATGAAGTTGATCTAAGGGCACTGCCTGAAAGGTTCATAACCAAACCACCCAGAGGTAGCTGAGACGGCAGAAGGCTCCAACTTGAATCTACAAAATCTACAGAAGCCTCCAACTCGAATCTTCAGTAGACTTGAAAAGTTCTTCAAAGGGCCGCATCTTTCGGAGGTGTCAACCCAGAGTTAGATATCCAATTCCATGTAGTGCAACTTCCCACCTTCGGTAAGGTAAGGCCCCACCCCCCCCAAAGGTGGGATGCCACCAGTGCTCACAGCCCTCCAGACTGAATTTTCTTGATCGGAGAGACGGTGTTTCTCAGGTGTTTCTCAATCAATCAAGAGAGAGTCTCGGAGAGGCGGGCATACAGCGTGGGTGGCGTGTACAGCCTATCTCCTCTGCCCTTCCGTGACACCCATGCATTCTCACATGTGGAAATGAGGAATAAGCACATGCAGTACCTGATGATTTCAGAGTCAGGGAGCAGGCCTATGTGGTAGTGGGGGTAGGGAGCTGAAAGAAGGAAGCTTTTGTCACACTCGACAGGGGAATAATGTCTAGGAGAAGGTGGCTTATCACAGTATTTGTTCACAGTGCTGTAAACGGGTTCAGGAGGCCTGGTGGTAACAGAGAGACGAAAAACAGAGATTAGGCTTCTTTCAACATGCATCGATTGCACAGCTAACTGTATTCGGAGGCATGCAAAGAAGGTCGACAAGAGAAAGGGTTAGATACACAGAACTCCTGCGAAGTGACGGCAATGCTAGTGACAACCATTGAGAGCGCAAAACGCACAGTACTGTACACGAGACAGCCAGAGGAAAGGAAACCAGTGACACAACGGTGGTTAGAACATTCAGGTTTTAGCTTGTCGGCTGGGCTCAGAGCTTCCTTCTTACCTTCCGGAACCCAAGAGAAGAAGGTTTATTCCCTAGCCCGAAATTTCTTTGCTTCACCAGTGCATTTAAACTGAAAAGTTAGACACAGAGCTTTAGCAGCCAAGGAAGAAAATTAGGAACACACCATGAGGGTCAACAGCACAGACTGGCGTTCGGTCATCCGCATTTCGGAAGGCTCTCAAGTGTACATTTTATGGGTGATGCACTCACAAGCTGTGGCCAACTGACACATATGCGAATCCATTCTCTACCGTGGCTCATGGTTTTGAGGAGAGTAAGGATACGTGAAGTCAAACAGGTCCAGAGCTGGCCTGTTAGACGGTAGACCGGGTCACTCAGGATAAACCCACAGTACAGTTGTAGAACAATTCTTCTCTAGAAAAGGAACAGGCTACGGTAGAACCAAAATATCATTTTCCAATGTTTAAAATGGATAAGGATCGAAATGAACAGCACAGAATGTCAACTCCTCTTCTGCAGGCAACAAAATTGAAATAGTATTAGACTTTTAAACTATTGCTTTTTAAAAATATCTTGGCTTTAGAAGGGGCCAGGTTCTAACATGGTATCTGAGAGCATAGTAGTGTCCATCTGCTTGGGACAGGAGTCATGATTTCAACCAGAAACTTAAAAGGTGAAGACCAGAATACTTATTACATTGGGTAATCAGATCTGGATGTAAACATCTGGATAGCTAGCTCCTCCAGTTTAATATCTATGTACATACATCACATCTACACACACACATATATAAAGGTGATACCAAGATGTGTACCTACATCCCTGGTCAACGAAGTGAGCTTTTGAAGTCTCATCCTAGTGTGTTTGTATCTGGACAGGGTGGGATAGACTCAGCATCCTAGCAACATTGAGCGGCTGTGGGTATTTGGACCCTTCTGAACTGAACATTTTCCATTCTTTCATTGGGACTTGTACACAATTTGAAGGTCTCCCTGGACTTGCAGCTTCTTCTTGAAGAGGAAGTGGTAGCTGGCATACAAAAGTGTTTGGATGGATTCATTCTCTATCCACAAACTGTTACTGGACTGGCAAGCACTCCAAAACAGAAATGGAGTACTTTAGAGTAGCACCTCAGATGTGGACTACTACAATGTGTTCTAGGTGGGCATTGTGGCCCACCAACGGCTGATGGACCTGGAAGCAGAGTCGGACAGCAAGGAGGTTGGGGAGGAACCTGGGCCAGTCTTGGAAGCTGAGGAAGGCTCGGACAAGGGCTCTGCATCAGAGGCAGAGAGGGGGCCAGGGCAGGCTGGCAGTCATCAGCTGCCTTCGGGCTCGGACAGCAGTGAGGCAGGGGAGCTTCTGGAACCGGTTCCTAGCCTGCGCATGTGCAGAGCTGCCAAAAGGAAGGAACAATTAAGAAATCAGGGTCGACGTGGGAGTAAGGCCACAGGTGGACAATGAATGGCCCCTCCCATCAGGATTAAAGGAGGAGCAAAAGGGAAGGGGGCTTTTGCAGGAAACAATTCACTCGTTCATTCGTTCATTCATTCCAGCCTCGTGAAGATTTGTCTGTGTAGCCCAGCCCTTCCCTGTCAGCACTGCGCATGGAAATATTTACCAAGCAGCTTTCCAGGATAGCTAAGGTCTGAGCCAATTAGTATACCTTTGCAAGACTGTTTGCTAAGCCATTGGCTGAATGTGAATGCACTAAATTCACATTAATTCACATAAAAGAGGTTTTGACGGGACTCGGAGTTGTCTTAGTGCTTTTGGGGGGAGCCCAGGATAGAACAGTAGGGCTGCCGTTGAAAACAGCTCAGAAGCTGTCACTGGTCCACAATGCTGAGGCATGGATGGTTGAACCTTTGTTTTCTGAGCTACACCGCTTACTATAGGCGGTCCAGGTGCAATTCAAGATCACCTATAAAATTCTCCATGGTATAGGACCTGGCTAACCACTATCCCTGTAGTGACTGCACTTGGACTTATATACAGCTTCCCAATGCTTTACAGCCCTCTCTAAGCGGTTTACAATGCTCTCCTTCATTTTCCAAGGTTCAAAGCACTTTTTGGAAATACAGGATTGAGAAACAGGGCTGGTTTTCCCCGGAGAGTTTGAATGAAAGTGCCAAGGACCTTTGGACCAAATGAAGTAACCTGGCATTTTAATTTTTTCTTTATAACTGAGGGAGTCTAAATTAGGCCAATCAGAAGAAATGCTTGGAAGTCTTTGGAGGATATACGCACTGGGGCTTACTTAGGTAGGTTTATTGTTTCAATAGTCTGCAGTAATAATCAGGATAGAAAGTTGTACAGGTTCGTTTTCATCGGTCAGGCGGACATTCAAACCTTTGTCCTATTTTGTTGAAAGCTCAGCAAATAACAGATCATTTACTCTTATCTTCTCATCATCAACAAAAACATTTTTTGTTATTCAACCTTCTTCAATCTAATGTCCCCTTTTGTTGTGGTGGTTTTTCTTCTTTTGCATATCAAACACACCCTTTGTAAATTTTAATTAAAGAGGATTCAAAATATTTACAAGACACTAAGTTGGGAAAAGCTGACATGAACGAAGCGGCCACTTTGGACAAACATATTGTCAAGCAACCAGAACCACTCATGAATAGGCCCAAGTAAGAGGTTTCATTGTTGATTAGCTATACAGATAGTCCTCAGCTTACAGCAATTTCTTTAGTGACCGTTCAAATTACAACGGCACTGAAAAAAAACTGACCTAGGACCGTTTTTCACAGTTACGACCTTTGCAGCATCCCCACGATTGTATGATCAAAATTCAGATGCTTGGCAATGGGTTCGTACTTATGACCGTTTCTATGTCCCAAGGTTGTGTGATCCCCTTTTCAACAAGCACAATTAATAGGGAGTCCAGATTCACTCAACAACGGGGTTACTAACTTATCAACTGCAGTGATTCACTTAACTATGGCAAGAAATGTCATAAAATGGGGCCAAACTCACTTAACAAATGTCTCACTGAATGATGGAGATGTTGGGCTCAATTGTGGTCGTAAGTCAAGGACTACCTCTATCATCATCATCATCTCCTTTTAATGACCCCATAATTCCTTGCGGGGTGGAGTCTGGACAACTGAATCGAGCTGAGTGTTTACTGGTCGGATGCCCTTCCTGTTGCCAATGCGGAGTTATATTCAGCAGTCTCACTTAACAACAGATAGGTTGGGCTCAATTGTGATTGTAAGTCGAGGGCTACCTGTATATTTGGAAGCAAGTCCAATTGTTGTGGCCTGTCAGCCCCTCCAGCATCCAAATCAGAGGGAGGAGGAGGAGACGTGGGAGTCAGGGTCAGCGTCAAGGCAACCTGGGAGCTCCGGGGGAGGAGAGGGAGTGGAGCGGTCAGAGAGAGACAGAGACAGAGACTGGCCTGTCCATCAGCCCTCAGATGTCAAGTCCAGGTCTGGTGGTGGCTGATGAGGAACAGCTGGGTCCAGTGCCTAACACATGCATGCGCAGAAGTCAGAGGAGAGGAGAGCAGTGGAAATCTATAGGCAGGTCCTTGGGACGGAAGAGCCACTGCTGCTTTCAAAGCCCCACCCTAGCTCTGGGGATAAAAGGCAGGGGGCGGAGATGAATAGGTGTGGCAGACAACTATTCACCTTCTGGTTGTCTGGACTCGTTAGCCTGCGGTGAGAGAGACAGAAAGACTTCTTGCTAGCGTTGTTGGTGCTCCTAATAAAAGAACAATTGATTTAACTACATGTTTGGAGCCAGGTGAGAACACTTATCCAATCCCAAGATATATTTATCTAGTATCGTAGCTTCCATCAAGAGGCTTGTTTTATAAGGAACATACATAGGCCTGGACAGTTATAGTAGAGGACGGGGAATTTCCTAGCCATGGCTCCTAATTGATCCATGTACATTTTTGCTGTTCTAAGAAAAGGTAAAGAGGTTCTCGAGTGAAGCTCAGCTGCTTGGACTACACAGGTACTTCCATACTGATTTGCCCTCTCCATAGGTATCTACCACGGGGAGGAAGGGGAGTGGCCAAAGGACCAAAGAAGCACGGTCACCTTGCAATGCAAACTCCGCCCTTTTGGCGCATGCATTTGTGCCAACTCATGCACATACGTGAGGCAGAGTTCGCGTAGTGATGCCAATGATCAGAGTAACAGATCCACCGAGTTGGAGGGGACCTTGGTGGTCATTGAGTCCAACCCCCTTCTCAAGTAGAAGACCTTATACCAAGTGGTTGGTCAATCTCATCTTAGAAACCTCAAGCACCCACGTCTTCTGAAGGCAAGCCATTACAAGCCAAGATTAATTGTTCTAACTGCCAGGAAATGTCTCCTTATTTCTACATTGGTCCTCTCATTAGTTGCCATCCGTTGTTTCTCGTTCCATCTTCAGGTGCTTTGGATTTGCTCTTCTTTCTGGCAGCCTCTTACATATTGGAAGACTGCTGTCATGTCGCCCCTAGTCCTTCTTTTCTTTAATTAAACTAGACAGACCCAATTCCAGCCACCATTTTAGTGTCCAGTCCCCTAATCATCCTGGGTTGCTCTTCTCTGCACTCTTTCTAGACTCTCAACATCTTTTTTCATAACATGGTGACCAAAATGGGATGCGGTATTCCAAGTGTGATTTTAGCAAGGCATTATAAAGTGACGCTAATACATCACATGATCTTGATTCTATTCCTCTTTTAAGGCAGCCTAGGACTGTGTTGGCTTTTTTGGCGGCTGCTGGCTCATAAATTTTGTCACTGACAACAGTGTCACAGTCCATGGATACCATTGGTGGTCCCACATCCAATTACTAACCAAGCCTGGCCCTACGTTGATTCTTAGTCCACACTAGAATTTCCAACTCCTTCTACTTAACGAGAGGATTTTCAACTTATATAAATTTTATTTTAGGGCATACACTACAGGTAGTCCTCAATTTACAACCACAATTGAGCCCAACATTTATGTTGTTAAGTGAGAAATTTGTTGTGAGTTTTGTCCCATTTTACAACTTTTCTTGCCACATTTGTTATATGAATCACTGTGTTAAATTAACAACACTGGGACACTGCAACTGTCATAAATATGAACCAGTTGTCAAGCATGAAAATTTAAATCATATGACCATGGGGATGCTGCCATGGTCATAAGTGTGAAAAATGGTAATAAGTCACTTTTTTCAGGGCCATTGTGACTTCAAACAGTCACTGTGAACTGTTGTAAGTCAAGGACTATTTACATTGTGATATGCAAAATGATGTGGTACATCTAAACAGATTTATGCATTGTACTCTCATCAGAAATTTTATGGATTTTGTCATTATGATTTTGTGGTATAATCAAAAAGCGGAGTGCTGCTTAGCTGATTTCATTTAAAATCTGAATTTAATATGCTTGACCATTCTTGATACAGCACAGTCGATGCCAACAGCCAAATACTTCAATAGTACTGATATCAGTTAACTATCCACTAGTGTCCAGGATGTGTGCGAATCAAAAAAAAAAAAAATTAAGATGGTAGTCATAAAACCATCTTCCTTTCTTGTGTGATGCCTGCATGTTAAAAAGGAGATGGATTACTATCCTGTGTTTGTGACTCCTCTCTTGATTTTTTGACCTCTACATGGATGCTGCTGTGAACAGACCATGTGTGATACCTTAAGCTAAGAAACTCAGTTAATTGTCTGTATCTGGCATCGCATCCTCCATTTTCTATGGGTTTTTAAACCAAGCTTGATCTGGATCCAAAATGGCTTCCATTTTAGCTTTCCAGAAATGGTATCTTACAGTATAGCTAAGATTTAGTGGATATTTAGCTACCTGGATTCAGTGATGGGTTCTGTCAGGATTCCGGCACTTAACCCCATTTAAATCATGAGTCTTGAGCCGAACTTCCAAAACTTCAAAAGGATTTATTGGGAATTAAACTGTCCGGCATTGCCTGGGTATAACTGACTCTGAGGCACACAATTCATTGTCACCCTTGACCCTGGTTACCCCTCCACCGCCTTGGTGTATCGTAATTCATGTTCTCCAATGGGACACATCTATAGCCAAGAATCATCAATCATGATCTCTAGTTAGAATTTTGCGCGGCAGAAACTTTGGTCACTTAAGTTATCTTTGAAAACATTTATGGAATGCAGTTTTGGTTTGCAAGCGGCTGCACTGTTCCCCTTCCCTTTCTGTCGGCAATTCTAAAAAGACCAGATAAATACTTTATGAGTTGATGGTTTCATATTTGGATAATACAGTAAGCCATAAAGCTTGATCAATGTGCTGTAAAACAGCAGAAGGCTTTGTAAAATAAAAAGGGGCTGTAAGACATGAGAAGGCCCAAATTCATTAAATTGTGTATTTTAGCTCCCTGTAATGCAGTGGCCCCCAATGTTTTGGACACCAGGGACCAATTCTGTTGGAGACAGGTTTTTCTACGGACTAGGGGGGTTGTGGTTTTGAGTCTGCTTGCAACCCGCAAATGGGGCTTCACTTGTTTGTGCGGCCCAGTTTCTGGCATGCCGGGGACCAATGTTGGTCCATGGGGACTCCTGCTGTAACACACCGTGCAAAGATAGAGTTGTGCAGCCTGAAACTAGCGAACTAGGTAACATTATCACTGATGCTGAAGTTGGTGCTCAGATGATGTTACCTAGTTTGGGTAATGACACTCTTTAAGAAAGCAACCAAGCTCAGAGAGCACACGAGCATTTATAACACCAATTTCAAACGTCATAAAACTAGTAAGCAAAACTAGTGAAAAAGCAGGTGCATCTGTCCAAAATCTAAGGTTGTTTTTTTTTTATTTCTCTATATGAAGCCAAGGCTTATCTTGGAAATGAAACAGAACATTTTCTTCATTTATTATAAAAGATCTTTATGAAAAGATAATGATTTGGTACCTTTTGGCAGTTTTAAAATTTAATTTTTTCAATTTATTTTTTGTCTTTTTAATGACCCCCATAATCCCTTGAATCGGGGTGGAATTGGGGCAGCTTAATGGAGCCGAGTGTTTACTGGCCGGATGCCCTTCCTGTCACCAATGTGGAGTTTGCAGCAGATATATTCTCATTGTGCCCAGAGAGAGAAATATCTGCCGCTACCTGAATCAAACTCACAGCCTCCCGATTATGAGGCAAGAGCTCCATCTCCAGGCCACTGTACCACTCCCCTTAAAAGCCCAATAATAGATATGCATGAGATTATTATTATTATTATTATTATTATTATTATTATTATTATCTGTTGAGCAGGGTTCCTTCTTGAACCAAGCAAGAGAAAGAGAAGGAACACAATTTCTAATCTTGACCCAGGGGCCTGAGCTTCATGGCACAGTCCATTCCTCCCATCAACTGGATAAGAGGAGACATGGGTTAAGAAAGTTGAAGGAAAATATTTCAGCAGAATATTTGTGGGGATGGAAACAGCGGGGATCAGAGCCCGTTTTGTTCTAGATCGCAGGACTGACTGGAAAAATTGTAGATAAGTCAAAACAAATCTTTATGGTCATAGACCGGCTTAAGGATGATTAAGGTAAAGGTTTCCCTCACACATATGTGCTGTTTGTTTCTGGCTCCAGGGGGCGGTGCTCATCTCCATTACAAAGCCGAAGAGCCAGCGCTGTCCGAAGACGTCTCCGTGATCATGTGGCCAGCATGATTAAACGCCGAAGGCACATGGAACGCTGTGACCTTCCCACCAAAGGTGGTCCCTATTTTTCTACTTGCATTTTTACATGCTTTTGAACTGCGCAGGAGCTCACTCCGTTACATGCCGCTAGGGATTCGAACCGCTGAACTGCTGACCTTTCTGATCGACAAGCTCAGCATCTTAGCCACTGAGCCACTGCGTCCCTTCTAAGGATGGTAGGTAAGATGAAATGCTTTCGAAAAGATGGCTAGTTACTAATACCTCAGACAAAGCAGCCCCTCACCCACCCCAAAAGATAAAACACGTTGGGGAATTGTAAACCGTTTTATGATTTGGTTACAATTTTCTCATTTTCCTATGACCGCTGTGCAGGAAACCCCCAAAAATAAAAGCATTAAGGAAATTATTGCAAAACAAAATAAATAAAAGATAAGCATTATTTCACGACCAATCCCGTATTTTTTTTTATCCACAACCAAAGCACTTTCAAAGACCATACAGCTGCTCAATTCATTGCTTTTATTGCGGTTCACACAAGTACAAGGCATTTGTTACATTTCATGGTTAGAGAAATTACATAACAAATGCAACCCCTTTCCCCTACCACACCCACCCACCCACCCACCCACTTCCCCCTCAGCATCTGAGGATGTTCTTCCATTTTCGGTGTGTACACAGTTGTCTTTTAAATGCCAAACATTTAATTTTACATTCTCAAGCACATCCTGAGACAAAAGTTTCACTTTATTTCATACAAAAATTGTCCATACCGGTTGATCGGTCAACACAAATGCAAATGGCTGCTGGAAGTATTTTTTTTATTTTTTTGCTACATATTTACAGTAATTTCACCGCCCTAACTTGAAACTTTATTTGAAATCATTCTACCTTCTGCAGACTGAACCTGCAAAGCACAATAAACTCCAGACCAATTCCTCAAAGTATTTCAACTTCAGTTTAGGTATAGGCTGTTATGAAGGGATTATAAAAATATAAACAAGGATGCAAGTTCACACGTTGAAGGACTAAAAAATGGCTAAAGTCTAAAAATGGCTTGAAGTAGTGGAGGAATAAAGGAAAAAAATAGCAATGCAGTTAAGGATCAGCAAAAGGAAGTTCAGTATTTCCTGTGGGGAAAAAAATCTTTCTTTGCACCAAAAATAAACCTCATCCATCAATAACATTTTATCTACTGGCTTGAATCTAATTCAGATCTACACGTACCATGGATGTTAATGAATTTGTCCTTAGCATGAATAAAGTTAGTTTCAACTTATTCCAATTACAGATTTGACCAGGATGCTTATCAAAATACTGTTAGCTATTTAAAAACTTGGCCAAACTAAGAATTTTGGAAGCAAGCAAATATGAGCTAAATATGTTGCTTATTCTAATTTTTTTTTAAAGAGCAAAATGACAGCTGGAATGGTGCCATTTTACCAAAAGATTGTCGCCCCACTTGGTTTTTCCTATTTATCTCTTTAATTAATCTCATTTTATTGATTTTCCACAATTACACTTAGGTCTGAAGTTGTCTTATTTTATGGAATGGACCTGTAAAGGTTAAACCAATTTCATTGTATACGTGGTGTACAGTGACAATAGAGGCTTCGATTTTATCTCTCTCTTGTTACTTTCCACTTATATTAATCTTTTTATACTTGATTTGTTCACAGGTTTTGCTGTGAAGTTATTTTTGCTTGCCTCCTATTTTCCAAGAGGTGGTATTTAATTGGTTGTTTTTGCTTGGGATTTTATTTTGTTCTAGCATGGGTCTTCCAAGGAATCTTCTCTGAAACAAGATCTTGGAATCCCAAAGGTGTTTTTTCAAGAGGCCACTGGACTTTCTGGGTTTTTTGTTTTTTTTTTAAGACGTTTTGCTTCTCATCCAAGAAGCTTCTTCAGCTCTGAGGCTCCCTCACCATCCAGTCAGAGCTGATGAAGCTTCTTGGATGAGAAGCGAAACGTCTTCAAAGAAAAAACAGGAAGTCCTGTGGCCTCTTGAAAAAGCACTTTGGGGACAACCATCATGTGGATGACGGAGAATCTCCACAGACAAATCTTGGAATGTTATCATACACACAAAGACCCGAAGATACATACACAGAAACAGAGGCATCAAATTTTCTCTAGAACAAAATTTTAAAAACCTTATCGATTTTTCACTTTGACTTTTTTGCTAGTTTTTTAAGATACTAACAAATAACATCGAACTTCCACTGACACGCCTGATTTAGGCATTGCATACAAAATCATAAATAGTAACGTTTTTATAAGTGACTTTTATTTTTTATTTTTAATTGGAATGTAACTCATGCAAACAACTACTTTAAACTTAACGTAAACCACTTTAAACTCGATGGTAAACATTTTTTTTGCAACAGAGTCGTCTGGAATATCTTATCTGATTCAGTTGTCTCAGCGACTAAGTTTTAATTCTGATTTAACTTCTGTCGACCTCACCCCATATTTTCGACCTTCTTACTGTACGTGGTTATTGTCCCTGTCGTATTTTAACTTTTTTTTCATTTTGCTCGCTCAAATTTGTAATTTTCATTTGACGAATAAATATAAATAAAGTGAATAAATGTTGCTAACACAAAAATTTAAAAAAAAACAAACCATCACAACATGTAGAAATAGTAGAAAACCAAACAGCAGTGGTACATAATACCCTCTCTGACACACAACAGGATTTAGTTTCAACAAGGGCCAAAAGCAATCAACGCATCTGAAAACTACACCAAGTCTTTGCCTCAGAATGACCAAACAGTAAGCATTATGAACGGAAAGTGAGTAACCTTTTTGTGGCTTCCCAAAAAATATGGTTGGCCCATTGCAAAAAAATAATAATAATAAAATGTGCATGGCACCGGGGAAATTAAAAGATCCAGGCAGTTCAAATGTGTATAAAGAGTTATTGCAAGCGTAAGCTCTCTACAAGAATCTAAACTACTAATGGTTCAAGCAAAGTAGCTGTAGGTAAGAGTCCCAGGGATTCAAGATGATCTGGATTCAGATTTCTTGTGGGAGCAATGGGATTCAAGAATGGGTGTGATTCAGCCGGTTCTGACCTGGCTGTGCTATATTTCGTTTGTTTGAAGCCCAGCTGATTGGCGGGGCAGTGCGGATTTCCGCACCAGCTGTTTTTAAAAGGTAAGCTTTCTTGTTATTTTCAAATGCACCCCGTGCACTCACTGAACCGGTTGTTACCTCGAATGGATCCCACCACTGGGCTCAAAACTTATGACATACTTGACTCCTCCCACGGGCTCAGCCTGTTCACCTCCTACAATAGGTTATGTCAGGGTTATGTTAAGCTTTCTCACCTGGCCCAGGAAGTCTCATATTATTCATGAAAGAGACAACAATATCGGGCAAAATATCTCCCCCAAATTTGGAATAATCTGGCAATTGTCTCAGAGAAGCCTTGGTGTTGAGGGGCACTTAATTAAAGGATCTGGAGAAAGTATTTTTTAAAAAAAACATTTAAGCATCTAGGTGGATTTAGATTCAATGCAGCGTCCCCTCAAGCATCTGTTTGAGTAGAGATAGAAGTTTTAATTACTAATGAAATGAAAGAGCAACAAAGCAAGAGATTACATGTAACATCCAATTGATTCAGGCTGAAAGGACAAGTTAAGATCAGGTATTTTGGCACTAAAGTGTAGAAAACCCTGTCTGTAATGGACAAGCTACCTATATAGCCTGCATTAAGGCTGTAGCTTGCTTTAACCATGGTTTGAACAGGCCACAGTACAGTGGTGGGTTTCAAAAAGTTTTCCTACTGGTTTGGTGTGAGCGCACATGCGCTTTGCTATGCCACGCGAAGCAGCTGAGGTTGAAAAGCAGGAAATAATGGTCAGTAACCGGTAGAATACCACCACTGCCGCAGTGCCAAAACCAGGATTAAAAACTGAAAATCGGGATTACAAAGGCTAGGTTCACCAATGTGTAAAACTGAATCCAAGCAATCTTGTTATTTAGGTAAGAATAATGTGTGAAGCCAGACTATATTTCAGTAGAGGAGGTAACCTGAAACAGAGTTTATTAAATTGCTGTGATTCAGAGCACAAGGCCATTTAGATGTTCACAATCAATCTAGATGATTCATCCCCATCCGAAGTGCTCATATATTCTTCAGTCCTCCTTTAGATCCACCCAAGCTACTAATTACCATCACTTTAATTTGGCTTTCTGGTGTTTTTCATAGATTCTGCCCCGGGTTCTCTGCTGAAAGCTGGTTTAAGGCTCTTGTGATGGAAACTTGGAGGAATGATATTAGCAATAGTAAAGCAATAATTATAATAATATTAAGAACAATGCAACCATGTCTGGTCTGCAAAAAGCTAAATAACCACAGAGTGGGACAGAATTATAGATTTGTCCAGCTCATCTAGTTGCAGCCCACATACGGTAGCTCCAAATAACAACAAGAAAAATGACAACAACAACAATAATAATAGTAAATCTGCACAATATCATCATGCTCCGATCGTTATACAGAGAATAAAAATAAAGCATTAAGAAAATAGAGGAGGTACAGAAAAAGGTAATCTGATTATGGCTTTACCACTGAGAAACTGAACAAGGGAAGCTCTACCCCGTGAGCCATCCAAGCAATGCAGCCGTTCCGAAATATCCCTTATTCACGGCTGAAACGGGCACTTGCCTTTTCTCCTTCTCATCTATTTTATTGGATTCCTTTTCTGCTTCCTCACAACCACAAGAAACTACGGCTCACTGTTAACACCAACTAATCAATATTTATTCCACGTATCTGACAGAAGACAGACCGCAACGTTTGCCCCGATAGAAATCCTTTGGGGAAGGCAAACAACTAATCCTATTATACAATTTATGCAAAACGAACCAGGAACTGGCTGTTCCCTACTTGACAAGACCCTTCGTGTTTTCACGTGTTCTTTATATAGTCATAACATCGTCATATTTGTGTTGGGAGGAATTAAACCCTCAAGGCTGTAGCCCACATTAAAACACATGCTTCTAGGGCTGTGATGGCGAACCAATGGCATGCGTGTCAGAGAACCCTCTCCGTGGGCACGTGAGCCGTTGCCCCAGCTCAGCTCCATCACGCATGCATGCGCGCACCTCCTGCCGGCCAGCTGATCCTCAGAGCTCTGCCGCACATGCATGGGGATGGGGCACGTGCACAGGGGACACATGTGCATTGCATTTGGGGGATGTGCATGCATGCACTTTGGGCACTCAGTGCTGAAAAGGTTAGCCATGACTGTTCTAGGGTATTTTTTTTAAGGAACCTTCAATCCTGAGTGTTGGTTTAATCAAGGAAGGCATCCTTAACCCGCTAAGACTGTGGATCTGATCCTTCTCTATGGTCAGTAAAGATGATCTTTAAATCCACTAGGAATCCTGGTGGCCCAGTGGTTAAACTGCAGTTCTGCAGGCAAACTCTGCCCACTGTCTGAAGTTCGATCCTGACGGGGCTCAAGGTTGATTCAGCCTTTCATCTGTCATGCAGGGAGGAATGGATAAGGGAGCAACGGGAGTTATGGGGGAGAAAAAGGCCCTGATTCCCTTCATTAGCTACAGCTGGGAAAACAGGATATAAAGGGTGTTTGCACACAGCAACTTGCTGGAAGCAAAGCATGCATTATCTTTGTTTGTCATGTCTTATCTGGGCTCTGGCATCCTCCCAACTGTGTGTGTTTCATTATCTTTTAGAAGTCTTCAATTTTTTATCCTGCCCTGTCTCGTTAATTGCTGCAGTGTGGTTTGTGTTTGGTTTTATTTATAATTTAGATGTACTTTGGGTTTGGACTGAATTTCTTCCCTTTAAAAACTGTTCTTGGGAGAGTTTTTTCTCTAGCCAATGATAACTGGATGTAGGGGGCCAAGTTGGAGGAATTAAAGGGACTTCACCTACTTTTGTGACTGTGTTGCTTTTGTGCCACGCCCCTTTGGGTCATCACATCATTCTTTTGAGATCAATAAAATAAGGACCCAGATTGTTGGGGGCAATATTCTGACTTTGTAAACCTCTTAGAGAGTAAAGCCTTATTCAATCCGAACAGAGCTGAAAGGGACCTTGGAGGTCTTCTATTCTGACCTTCTGTTCAAGCAGGAGACCCAATACCTGGTGTGTCAAACTCAATTTCATTGAGGGCTACATCAGGGTTGTGTTTGACCTTAGGGGGCCAGGGTGGGTATGGCCAGGGTGGACGTAGCCAGTTTGATGTCACTCGTGTTGGGGGCATCTGTGGTGGCCCAAGCATTCTGCCAGTGAAAACGGGCTCCCGAGCTCCGTTTTCGGATGTGATGGCCTCCTGCAAACCTCTGCCAGTGAAAACAGAGCTTGGGAGGGCCTCCCAAGCTCCGTTTTTGCTGGCAGAGGCACTGCAGGCCAGTCCTTTGCTGTTTCCAGGGTGGCCCTGAAGGCCAGATCTAAGCACCCCATTGTCCGGATCCTGCCCCTGGGCCTTGAATATGACACCTCTGCCCTATACCGTTTCAGATAGGTGGCTATCCAGTCTTAAAAACCTCCAGTGATAAAGTCCCTTTAGAACTTCTAAAGGCAAGCCGTTAATTGTTAATTGTCCTCACTGTTCGGAAGTTTCTCCTTAATTCTAGGTTGCTTCTTTCCTTGATTAGTTTCCATCCATTGTTTCTTTTCTTGCCTTCTGATACTTTGGAGAATAAGTTGACCCCTCCTTCTTCTTTGTGGCAGCCCCTCAAATACTGGAATACTGCTGTCATGTCCCCCCCTGCTCGTTCTGTTCTCTAGACTGGCCACACACAATTCCTGAAGCTGCTATTGCTATTCTCAGCAATTTTGGGGTGGAATTCTGGAAGTTCCAATCCAAACGTCTTGAGAGAATTCAGTTTGGGAAAAACTGCAAGTTGTGCTTGGTCTTTTGAACCTTGTTATTATATTATATTCGTATTATCGAAATTCAGAAAGAAAAATGTTCTTCACTCTAACCATAATCTGTTGTAACAAGTTACCAACTCAAAACCATTCCTCTTTCAGGTTTCCAAATCCGTTAAAAGATACTGCTTTTTCCACATGATCTCTACACTATTTGATCTCAGGAACTATGATTGTTCCAAACATCACGCTAACATATAACGTGGCTATTTGATTTGACTTAGCTTTTTTGGATAGTTAATAACCCAAAATATATCATTTAGGATAACATGTAAACTCATCTAATTGGGGCTTACTCAACTAGCCAAGATTTAAGCCAATCACAACTAAGGATGCGTGAATTTAGCAATAGGCTTAAGAGTTCCTGAGAAAGTAAGCTTTTAAACCATGATTAAGTCACACTTTGTGACATCAGATGTTAACTGTGAACAAGTTGGGACTTTTCCTTTCTATGTAAGTCAACGAAAGGGAAAAATGGAATTCACTATCTATTGCAACAATTTATTTGCAAAAAGTAGATAGGGATAATCTGTAATTTTGGGGTACCTCATCCACTGCCTCTGTTACTTTTTCCAATCTGTTAAAGCCCACAAAAGCAAACTTCTGAATTATCAAGGAACAATTCAGGTTTCATTCTAACTTGGAGGATCAAATTTCTTTTAGAGAACAGCAATTTCTCCATAAAGTTTCTTAATAAAATTATTTTTTCCTTCAGCTCCAGCTGCACTGTGATAAAACTATGGCTTTTTAAAATGAAAGAATAATTAAAATCAAAGCATACAGTATCTCCAGGCTGCTGATGGCTGATAAATTAGGCAGCAACTCATGGTATGTTTCCTGATGTTCCCTGATTTCTATTCATGCATCAATTCATAAGGAGTCTTTTTTGTTTTTTGCTTTAATTAAAATAAAACTACAGCAATAATATAATCACAGTAGAGGAGACAACAGATCCAAGAAGAACTTTACAGAAATTTGCAGAAATTCTATAAATTCTAGTTTCCAACTCCATACAGGCAGTGGTGGGATTCAAAGATTTTACCACCAGTTCGGTTTGCATGTGCATGCGCACCAAACATGCACTTTGCACAGACGGGGAGGCATTTGCACAGGTGCAGAGGGTTCCAACACACCTCCTGCAAGCCTGCACTCTCCCTGTCACTTCAGTAGCTGCTATGTGGCACTGTCATGTCCCTGTTGGAATCTAATTCCGAGGGGGAGGTGGAACAGCTGACAGGGAGGGTGGCTGTGTGGAGGAAACTGGGGAAGGGCAAAGTCCGGCTGGGCAGAGCAGGGGGAGAGGTAGAACAAGGCAGAGGGAATTCAGAGGAAGATCCAGGCCCACCCCCTCTTCATCCTAGGGTATGCAGGGAGGAATGGAGAAGGGAGCAACGTGAGTTGCATGGCTTATGAGGGAGGAAAGGGCCCTGATTCCCTTCATGAGCTGCAGCTGGGAAAACAGTGTTTAAAAAGGCAAGCTACGCACAGCAAAGTTGCTGGAAGCAAGCCATAAGTTATTTTTGTTTGTCAAGGCTTATCTGGGTTCCTGGCATCTTCCCAGCTGTGTGTGTTTTGTTGGCCTTTGAAGTCTTCAATTCCTTATCCTGCCCTGTCCAGTTAATTGATGCAGCGCGATTTGTGTGGAGTTTTATTTGCAGTTTGTATGTACTTTGTTTTCGGACTGAATTTCCTCCACTTAAAAACTGTTCTTGGGAGAGTTTTTTCTCCAGCCGAAGGTAACTGGACATTGGCGGCAAAGTTGGCGGTATTAAAGGAACTTTTCTTACTTATGTGATTGTGTTGCCTTTGTGCCATGCCCTAGGTCATCACACTGTGTCTTTAACAAATTAACAGAGTTGGAAGGGACCTTGTAGGTCATCTAGTCCAACCACCTGCTGTTAAGAGTCTCTAAGTATAAAGACATTGAAGCATTTTCTGGTGTCTCACAGTAGCTACACAACAGGAGGAAAACCTGTGCTTTTCCTGGAAATGCTGAGCTTCTAGGACAGGCCATGAAAATATGGGTCCAAAGTAACTTTCCCATTTTGGGAATGCTGTATTACATGCCTCTACTTATCTTGAGATTTCATTAGAGAAAGGTAAAGAGTTACTCAAAGGAGATACAGGATCTTTCTCTGAAACATGTCAGCAGATATACACCTGGATGATATTACTACACTATTTGGTTTCAGTATTCAGAACCAAATTCAGTATCATTTTGTTGTAAGTCAATATAGGTATAGCTCAGCGGTCCCTAAACCTGGCCACTTTAAGGTTTGTGGACTTCAACTCCCAGAATTCCCCAGCCAAGAGGAGGAATTCTGGGAGTGTCTGTGGAGATTCTCAGTCATCCAGATCATGGTTGTCTCAGAGATGCTTTTTCAAAAGGCAACTGGGCTGGGTTTTTTTCCCCTTGAGGAAGAAGACATTTCGCTTCTCATCCAAGAAGCTTCTTCAGTTCTGACTGAACTGAAGAAGTGAAGAAATGAACTGGAGAACTAAAGAAGCTTCTTGGATGAAAAGCAAAACATCTTCCTCAAGGAAAAAAAAAACAATCCAGTTGAAAAAGCACCGCTGAGGCCACCATGATTTTTGAAAAAGAACCATTGAGACAATTCTGGGAGTTGAAGTCCATAAATCTTAAAGTTGCCATGTTTGGAGAGCGCTGGTGTAGCTTATGGTTACCCCAAATTCTTCTCCATTGCACAGACCAATGCCTAGGTCTGCAAATCGGTGACATTGTGGAAATTGAAGAATTCAATCCATGCTTATTATTTTCAAATAGGGTTACCGAAAGATTCAGTCCCAGCTGACTGACTGAAATGGAAAAACAAAACACAGAAGCTGGGATAACAAGGGGTAAACCAATAAAGGAGAAAGGAGGGGTCCTTGGCGCTCTCTCAGCTTGGTTGTTTTCTTGCAGATGTTTCATTACCCAAACTAGGTAATATCATCAGGAGTACTCAGACAGTACCAAGGATCTCTCACAGATAAGAGACCACAGAATTCAAGAGGGGGTTGGACTCAGACCATTTGTGGGAATGTAATGACTCCAGGTTGATGACTTGCTTAACTCCACCCTGCTAGTCTTCCTGCTCCTCTCCCACAATAATATGAGGTTTGGAGCAATTTCAGTGATGCTCCAAATGAGGAGCATCACTCAAATTGCCGTGAGCCGTGGTGACGCAGTGGTTAAAGTGTAGTACTGCAGGCTACTTCTGTTGCCCGCTGGCTGCCTGCAATTTGGAAGTTTGATTCTCATCAACTCAAGGCTGACCCTGTTTTCCATCCTTCCGAGGTCAGTAAAATGAGGATCCAGACTGTTGGGGGCAATATGCTGACTCTGTGAACCACTTAGAGAGGGCTGTAAAGCACCGTGAGGCAGTTATATAAGTCTAAGTGCTATTGCTATTGCTGCACTCAAAGTTAGACTAACTTTCTTCCCTTCCCAAGAACTATGGCTCCAATCCAAGAGTTTCTTATTTCCCATTCTTCCCATTCATTCCTCACCCAAGGTGCAGTTTTGCAATTGATGATGTTACCTAATGTGGTAATGAAACGTCTGTGAGGAAACAACCAAGCATAGAGAGTGCTAAAGACCCCCTCAATAAGGGGTGTCTGATACCGACCAAGCTGACCGTGAGAATTATAAATAAAATAGGAGCCAAGGGAATTTTTTGCTGCCTTTGATGAGAGCTTCTATAACCTTCATACCATCTGCTGAAAAAAGACTCCTTTTTTTACTGAGTCAGTGAGTTTGGTCAGATAATTCTAGATGCTCTTTGCTCCTATATATTATCTACCCTGTTTCCCCAAAAATATGACCTACCCTGAAAGTAAGTCCTAGCTTGATTTTTACACGTGCATCCAATATAAGCCCTACCCCTAAAATAAGCCCTAATTAAGAGTGGATGGGTAAAAATTAAGCTAGGGTGGGGATGCAGGTAGTGGAGCTGCCCTACTACTTACACTTGGACACCCCGACACCTGTCTTGCCGGCCCATTTCTTCTGCAGCCAGCAAGGCTGGCAAGGCTTTCCTGAAGACCTTTGGAGCTGTTAAAGAAGCTCCAGATTGATCCGGAGTTCTGTTATCGGCTGCAAAGACCTTCAGGAAATCCTTGCCGGCCACAGAAGAAGTTCCTAAAGGCCTCTGATAGCGAAAAGGAGGCCAGGGACGACGCACACAAGTGAGGGTTAGTCAGTGGATGACTTCCCCCCCAAAATAAGACCTGGTTCCTTTTTTTGGTGGCAAAAAAAGTATAAGACAGGGTCTTATTTTCGGGGCAACATGGCATATTCAGAATGGCTTCCTTGGTCATGAACTCTCCTTATGCAATGAAAAAGCAAAACAAAACACACAACTAATGTGACTGGCCAGCATTGAGCTAATGTCTAAACATTGCATTACAGCTCACCGTCAAAATATTGAGCAATGAAGGATTGACATTCGACGTGAGAAGGGGTTAAGGAAGCAATAGTTCAGAAGTACAGTCAAAACATTTCAGGGATAATAAAGTGATGTGTTAGGACTGAACTGCAAAATTGCATGTAGCATATGTTTACATGGGTGGGTTTGTTCTTCCGGATATAATTTCCTGAAAGAAGAGCAAAGTAGCCCCACCTCCACAATTGGCCAATGCACAGAATTCTACATATTATGGTTTGATAACATTGCCATTCAAAATCCGGAGCCGGAGTCCCAGAAGCAGTTTGTGACTGTGTACACTCATGTTCTGGTAACGCAACGCAGCTGGAACGAGTCGTATCGGCTCTGCCGTTCCAGCAGATTATATCAGTAATGTGGAGAGGGGGAGATCTGCTGCTTGGGTAACAGTTTATCCTCCATGTTAAATTACCCAGGCCTTGTGCTCTGGAAAGGACACTCCAGCTTTGAAACAACATGGGGAGTAGCAGTTACCGGTTTCATAGCACGATACCATAGTCACTTGAGACTGAAGGGTGCCAAACCATTCAATTCATTCAAAATGATGTTAAGGTTTTTCAATAACGAGTGTGTTGCTCTATGTTTTTCTTTTTAAATGTACAGAGACACATAACTGCAGCAAACAGGAAGGATGGACCAAAATTAGCTAACCCACAATTCGGAAATGTTCTTTTTTTCTTGTTCTATTTGTTCACCCACCTGAAGATTTTCTGCCCTTTCCTATATCTTAGGAAAGCTCCCCTAAGCAATCACTTTTTAAAAGGGGAAATGCGGAGAACTGAATTCATGGCCTTCAGCCTTTGCACTATAACTCAAGTTATCTCCACATATTTATTTAGAAATTAACTTCCATCATCGGTAAAAATGCTGGATTGGACCGACCCTCAAGTTAGCCAAGCCAGTTGACATTTGTGCATTTGGAAACAAATTGGCTTAAAAAAATATAGTTTTTTTTTAAAATTAAGAATATAAACACAGATATGCCATATTATCTGACTAGAAAAATGTCAAAAACAAAATACATAATTGATGGATAGTCTGTTCCAATTTGCTGCATACTCTCATCCTTTTTTAAAAAAAGTATTATTTAATCCAGGAGTCGGCAACCCATAGCTCTGGAGCCGCATGTGGCTCTTTCATCCCTCTGCTGTGGCTCTCGGTCGCCGGTCAGCTCCACAATTGATAGGGCTTTTGGTTAGGACAGGTAAAGGAAAAAGGATGCCATGCTAGGAGGAGACTCTATGGTGGGGGAACCAGACTTCTGGTCGGCTCCAGAATTGAATGGGGGGCTTCCAGTTAAGACCTTTGTAGCTATATGAGTGTTTAAGGTTGCCGACCCCTGATTTAATCCAAGGCATTCACAGAACTGTTCCTGTTTTCTCCCCAACGCACACATTTCTCACCAAAAAAAACTTTACACATTTTCATTTACAGGTCACAAACTGATTACACAAGTGAGCAAACTCTTGGTACGGTTCAGCATAGCATCAAGACAGCTGCAAAGAGTCAAGGTTTTTAAGAAGGAGTCTTCCCCCAAATAAAAGAAAATTAAACAACAACAAAAGACAGAGTGAAAGAAAAATCAACAGCTGTGAAGGCGACTTTCTAAGCTTGTCAATCTAACCGCTGGCACATGCTGCCTTTTCGGTTTTGTGTTTTGCAAAA
The DNA here is from genome assembly GCF_900518735.1 of Pseudonaja textilis. The sequence continues at coordinate 2,979,716 of NW_020769341.1, forward strand.
TGTAGCAACACAAAAAGAACTGCGCTGAATTTTAAAAAAACCACTACATCGAAGCAGTTCCCACAAATCTCGGTGTCTGAGCATTTTTTAAAGACACGTTAAAAGAAGGCATAGATTCTTCTCCCTTTCCAGCAGGTAGAAGTGAACAACAACAAAAAAGGAATATAAGAGTTGGTTTTGTTTGACTCAATGCTTGGATTTCTTGCACTCATGAAATAATCCCTATTGGATCACAGCTATCCCTGCTCCAGTTGGGACACACCTACCAAGGGAAGTCATATCTGCAAAGAGAGAAAGAAGTCACTAGGGCCAGACCCATAAGAACCCTCCAACGTGCTCAAACAACACCAAATGAAGGACACCTTCCATTGGTGACAGGTTAAACACAACCACTAGGACCCGTGTTTCCCAACCTCGCCAACTTGAAGAAGCTGGTTGGGGAATTCTGGGAGTTGACCTGTCTTCATGGTGCCAAGGCTGAGGAGCAACACTGCCTTAGAAGCTTGGAGTGGCAAACACAGGTCTAGGAATCTGGATTGTCCAACATTCTCTGGCAACCAACCATTGCTTGTTCTATGTCCTTGAAGTAATGTTCAGCTCATCTCATAGCTCGTTGATTGGTTACTGCCAATTTGAGAGAAGTGAAATGGTTCTGGGGGAGAACACAAGGGAAGGGGAAGGAGGAAAGGAGGAGGAAAAGTATTGTTTTGAAGGACACGTTGGCCATTTTTTTTTTACTGGATCAAAGGGTGACTTAATGGCTAGGACATTCTCGGAAATAAACCAGGTCGTTGAAAGCAGCTGATTGCTCCTAAGCAAAGCCAACTGATTCTACTCATAGTTGGCCTTTCTACTATCAATTGCAGGATTCATGCGAGTCATTGTGCTGCCTAATATGGAGGTCTCCAAACTTGTAAGAAGAGGTGGGATGCTGCCAGTTCACACTGGTTTGGGCGAACCGGTAGTTAAGATTCTGCACAGTTTGGCAAACTGGCAAATCCCACCACTGGATGGCCTCACCCCCGCTTGTTTTCCAGCCTGTTTTCCGGGTGGTTTTCCTGGCCATTTTGGGGCCAAAAATGACCTGGAAAATGGCCCAGAAAATGGCCCCAAGATGGCTGGAAAACAGCTTGTTTTTGGCCAGTTTGGAGAGGCATTTTGGGGGCCAAAAATGACCTGAAAAATGTCCTGAAAACAGCCAAAAAACAGCTGAAAACAGGCTGAAAATATGGGCAGGGCGGGGCCTGCCAGTAGTGGGATTAGCCCTAACTGGCTAAATCCTGCCTTTGAGGGGAGTGGCTGGAAGGCAGGGCTGGGTGTGATGAGGGACGTTACTCATCCAGTCAGAGAACCTGTTGTTAAGTTAGTCCAATCCCACATATGCTTGTAAGACTTGTGGACTTCAACTCCCAAAATTCCTCAGCCAGAATTCTGGGAGTAGAAGTCCACAAGCCTTAGAGTCGAAGTACCAGGCCTAAGATGAAGATGAAAATTGTCTGCATGCCAGTTGGACTGAACCAAGATTTCTACCGGTAGCTCTTGACTTACGACAAAGCAATGCAACTCGACTTACGACTGCTAAGCAATGCACCTCACAACTGCATCACTTGAGGGTAGAAATTCCAGTCCCATTTATGGTTGCAAGTGAAGGACTACTAGTATTTCCTTCCAACAGAGGTTGTCCTGATAGGTCTACGGGAAGTCCTTGACTTATGGCCATAACTGACCCCAAAATTTCTACTGCTAACCACGATGGTAGTTAAGTGAGTTTTTGCTCCATTTTATGACTTTTCTTGCCACAGCTGCTAAGTAAATCACTGCAGCTGTGTTAATAACATAGTTGTTAACAAATCTGGCTTGCCTGTTGCTTGTCATAAGGTCTCAAAAGGGGACCACATGACTCCAGAATACTGCAACCGTCATAAATATGAATCAGTTGCCAAGCGTATGAATTTTGATCATGTGATTGTGGAGATGATGCAGCAGTGTGAAAAACGGCCATAAATCTCATGTTTTCAGCGCTGTTGAAACTGAATGGTCACTAAATAAATAGTTGCCAGTCAAAGGCCTATCTGTACTCCTCTGAAGGAAAGAGGCTTACCTGGGGCAGAGTGGGGTGGAATTCTCTGAAATAGAAGAAAATGGCTGACAGAAACCTTTCCAAAGTCTTCTACATACCATCTATCATCTTCCACTTCAAGGAATTGTTTAATAATACAGTTGGCCATGACCAGTGGTGGGTTTCCAAATTTTTTCCTACTGGTTCTATGCACTTGTCAAGCCCAAAATTGATATACGCGTAGCCATTTTATTTAGCCTTATTATATATTCCTTTTCTTTCTTTTCCTTTGCTAGTTACCGGGGGGAAGGGTTTCGGGCTTGCCATATTCTTAAGGTGGGAGGAATGGAGATAGTGAGAGTTGTTTAGGCTAGGTGGTTCTCCTTCCCGTGGGAATGAAAACTAACCCTGCCGAGACCTGGAAGTGGAGGATGATGACACCAGGCAAACGTTGATTTACTTCTATTTGGGGATGTGACTTTTGGGGGGTTGTGTCGAATTTCCAATATTATGTGGTGTAAATTCCGGGTTGTGTCAGATCTGGAATTACAGCGGATTTTGCCAATTTGATGCTTTCCTAAATAAAAGAAATGGTTTTGGAAGATGGACTTTGCTCTTTTCTTTTTAAATGGAATTCATCACTGGGAAACCTGACAAGTGCTTTGCGAAGGCACGCAGGGATCAAATACCGACTTTGTCAACACCGGTGAGCTGCCTGAGCCATTTTTTTAGCTCAGCTGAGGCGTGGAAATCTACTCTGCTGCGTGAATCAGCGGAGCTAAAAAACAAGGAAATATAGGAGAGGAAATGGCGGGTGGTGGGTGGGTGGGGCCAGTCAGAGGTGGTATTGCCGGTTCTCAGAACTGGTCAAAATTTCCGCTACTGGTACACCAGAACTGGTCCGAACCGGGTAAATACCACCTCTGTCCATGACACTTCTCTGACAAAATGGCTGCTTTGTATATAGCTCTTAAGGAAGAAATAGCAGGAGACTTAAAAACTTTTCTTCCTCATTGTTCTTTTTTGGCATGTCCTCGAGGCAGCCCTGACCCATTTTGAACTGGGGGAAAAGCACATTTATCTTTTTACCAATTGATGCAGGAATAAAAAAACCCTCCTCCTCTGTCATTTCCTCTGATCGCTCTTTCGGTTTGCACAGAAAGGATAATCCAGGTTCCCAGGTGATCTATGTTTGCTTCCAGCTACCTCGCATCAGCCTGAAGCTGAAACATTTGTTTGCAGACATCTGTTAAATCAGGGGAGGTATACTCATTAAGGGCTCAGGGTAGTCTCCAAAACAGACAAGCGTCTGATGCCCTTCTAGGAAAACAGTACGGGTCAGTACATTTGGCACTGATTTTTATCCTTGTCCACCTCATAACAACCTCATTCTTGGTCTTTAATGGGTGAATGGACACGAATTAATGTGATACATATTCTAGGATGGTTCACATCAAGAGAGATGTGTTGCGAGAAATAAAAGCATTCTTGGGATAACAATGACACCAACAGAACAGAAAATTTGTTAGCTCAGGGTTGAACTGTGGGGGTGTTTTCCGCTCTCTAAGTTTGGTTGTTTTCCTGCAGACATTTCATTACCCAGCTAGGTAATATCCTCAGGGTTAACCCCATTCCCTTCTAGGTCTGATGAGGTTACCTAGGTGGGCAATGAAATGTCTGTAAACCCCCCCCCCCCAAGTTCAGAGAGAGTCTTGTATAACTTCTTGACCAGTGTTTTCAACCTTAGCAACTTTAAAATGATTGGACTTCAACTCCCAGAATTCCCCAGTCTCAACCATCCAGGGCTGGCTGTGGAATTCTGGGAGTTGAAGTCCAGACATCTTAAAGCTGCTAACATTCTAAAGATAAAACTTCTCTGTGGTAGTTTTATAAACGTTCAAGCAGATACGTTCTAACCTGTTGAAACCTTTTGCAAGGTCTCTTGGAATATGAATATCCACAATTGCATCCTTCGCCCAGCAGAGGAGAAATTATCAAGCCTTTGGCAGTTTTCTCCTTCCCTTAAGCGGGGAGTCAATCTGAAAATGTCTAGATTATTGGGCTGTTTGGGGTTTTTTAAAATGTATTTTTCTTCCCCATGTTTTGGCTGGAGATTTGGCTGGCTAGCAGCACGAAATTTAGGGCCATTTGGAAAGACTGTAGATTTACACTCCTTGTCATTTCTGAAGGTTTGGAAACGGTGGATTTGCCTTAATTGGCCCCCGATCTACCAGAAAAGAAAACCAATAACCATTTTGATAGAATAGCTCAGGGTTCAACAGTGGGGTCCTTGCTGCTCTCTGAGCTTGGTGGTTTTCTTGCAAGCATTTCATCACCCATCTAGGTAACATCATCAGTGCACCAGTCTGCAAGAAAACCACTAAGCTCGGAGACCACCGAGGACCCCACGGTCATTTTAATCTTTTCAGCAAAAATACCAAAAGTTCTTGGTAGCATCTTAAACCACGTGGGAGCTTAAATGAAGCATAGTCTGCTTTATCTCCGGGGGATGCAATTATCCGATATATCCTCACCGTACTAATGTCCCTTAAAACGAGTGCAGAAGAAAAGAATATGCACCATTTGAGGGAGAAGAGACAACCTAATTCAGGGGTGTCAAACTAGATTTCATTGAGGACGGTATCAAGGTTGTGTTTGACCTTGGGAGAGGGCATGGCCAGGGTACACATAGATAGTCACTCATGTCACTCATAGTCACTCACTAAGTCACTCATGTTGGGGGCACCTGTGATGGTCAAGTGCTAAAACAGAACTTCCCTCAGACCTCACTTTCATTATAATCTATCTTC
>NW_020769341.1:2996006-3016475 GCF_900518735.1 Pseudonaja textilis
CACACACACACACCTCTCCTCTACCTCATCTTTCTCTCTCATCTCCTTTATCTCATCTCCATATTTCTTTCTCTTTCTCTCTCTTATCTCTCCTTTATCTCATCTATATCTGTCTCCGTCCCTCTCTCACACACATTCACATACCTCTCTTCTATCTCCTCTCTCTCTCTCTCTCTCTCTCTCTCTCTGATCTCTTCTTTATCTCATCTATATCTGTCTCTTTCTCTGTGTGTCCCTCTCTCTCACACACACAACTCACACATTCACACATATCTCACCTCTATATCACTCTCTCTTTCCCCCTCTCTCTCGTCCTCTCCCTCCCTCCCTCCCTCCTACCCTCTCTGTCTCTCTTCTTTTCCCCTCCCTCCTGTCTGCAGAAACTAAGAAACACATTTGTCACAACTCTTTGATGCCTAAATGTCATCCTTCATTTAAGGACCAGCAATTCAGGTTGAGCTACATTTGATAATCTGCTTGCACTCCTTTTGAATGACTTTTGGGAGCCAAAATTTAAACCCCGGAATACCCGAAACTGTCCCAAACAATAATACGGAAACAGACCAGAAAGAGATTTAAATAATTTGCCTGACCTACTTTGGCAAGACCCTCCCTGCAGTTTTCACAAACTGAGTTGGCTACAATTACCTGGGTACAGGCAGGGGTGGGATTCTACCAGTTCGCACCTATTCACTAGAACCGGTTGTTAACATTCTAAGCGGTTTGGAGAACCGGTTGTTAGAAGAAATTACTGGCCTAATCCTGTAAGGAAGGCAGGAAGGAAACATTCTGGGGTTGCTTACAGAACTGTCTCTCTGTTAACCTTTATTACATTCTTGGCAGGACTAGAATTCCTGTCTCCAGAGCTTCTCTGGAGTTTTTTCCCCCTCCTTTGCTGGTACTTTGCTTGTGTGGAGGGACCATTCAAAGTTACCATGGCCCTGAAAAAAGTGACTTATGACCGTTTTTCACACTTACGACTGTTGCAGCATCCCCACAGTCACGAGAGGTGATGCGTGCCTCGATGTGAGTGATGTTGAGTTGGCCACACCCAGCCAGTCACATGACCACCAAGCCACGCCCGCCACAGAACTGGTTGTTAAAAATTTTGAATCTCACCCCTGGGTACAGGTAGAGACACCTCCAGTGGTTTATTAACTTGCTTCGGCTACAAAGGTTCTTTTTAAGACACCCGCTGAAAATGCCGCGGTGACAACCCAAACTATCTGTGTTATTTCAGGGAGGACAATTTATGGATTCCTCTATCTGTATGAATTCTGGAGTGGGTACTGGAATAAAGGATGACAAGCCTTGAAGAGTTTTATCAAAAATCTTTGTTTCTGCTTTGTGCTTTCCCCCTTGACCCAGAAGTGGGGACCCTTTGGGGCTCAATGGGTCAAAAGTTCAGAAAATTGCCTTTTCTTTCTATCTTTCTATCTTCATTAATTTAAAAAAAAAAACGCAGAGAAATTCCATCAACTCCAGGTTGCACAAGGCCTTCACTCTTTCTTCCCCCTACCCTTTTATAAATTGTTTATTTATTTTCAAAGACAAAATGCAGAATTGAAATGAAAGGAGAAAAGAATAGAAAACAAAAGCAAAGGGGGAAAAAGAGTTTAGAATAAAATATTCAACATACACATAAAATGCCGCCCCCGCCCCCGCCTTCCCAGTTGAATACTGATAAGTAGAAGGCTTAGAATAACAGAGTTGGAAGGGACCTTGGAGGTCTTCTAGTCCAACCCCCTGCTTAGGCAGGAAACCCTAATCCATTCCAGACAAATGGTTGTCCAATCTCTTCTTAAAACCTTCCAGTGTTGGAGCGTTCACAACTTCTGGAGGCAAGTTGTTCCACTGATTAATTTCCCCACAGTCAGTAAATTCCTCCTTAATTCCAGGTGGCTTCTCTCCTTGATAAATTTCTACCCATTGCTTCTTGTCCTGCCTTCTGGTGCTTTGGAGAATAGCTTGACTCCCTCTTCTTTGGGGCAGCCCCTCAAATATTGGAGCACTCCTATCATGTCACCCCTAATCCTTCTTCTCATTAAACTAGACATGCCCAATTCCAGCAATAGGGAGCTGCAGCAGAGGGGCGAAAGAGCCAAATGCAGCTCCAGAGCTGCGGGTTGCCAACCCCTGAACTAAACATACCCAATTCCAGCAAACGTTCTTCATATGTTTTACCCTCCAGTCCCCTAATCATCTTTGTTGCTCTTCTCTGTGCTTTTTCTAGAATCTCGACATCTTTTTTTACATTGTATACAGGAATACAGGTGGCCTTTGACTTACAACAGTTCATTTAGTGACCATCCGACATTACAATAACACTGCAAAAAGTGCTTTAGGACCATTTTTCACACTTACGATTATTGTAGCATCCCCTTGATCACATGATCCAAGTTAAGGTGCTTGGCAACTGCTTCGTATTTATGACAGTTGCAGTGTCCCTGGGGTCGTGTGAGCTGGTCAGGATCGAACTGCCAAACTGCTGGCAGCCCAGCAGTCAGCAGAAAGTAGGCTGCAGTACCGCATTCTAACCACTGCACCACCGCATCTCTTATAATTCTGTATCACAGCGATTTCATGCACCATGTGCTAAATAATCAAATAATACCTATAATAGCCCGGCTTGATCACACTTGGGATTCTTTAAAGCTTTCCAGAAAAATCAATGCTATCTAAATCTCATAAACTAAGCGGGTATGGACACCAAAGAACTCCCATATGAGTAGCCACCTGTCCATTATTTAAGGCTCTGTCTTGAAGCCAGGTACTACTTGTTCCAGTTGAATCCCTGGGAGTCAACCTCATTATGAGAAAACCTGTCATACTTGTAGTCTTACAAGTACTTTTAAGGCCAAATCAAAATAGATAATAACCTGCTAGTAGGAAGGCCAGCAATCACAAACCCTCAAAGAAGGAGTAGTAATAATAGGAGGAAAAGTGACATGTATTGTTGCAGTCATTTTGAACCTGATTTATCACTGGGTGCTTGTAGGTACACTGAGAGCTTATAATGTACTGGAGACAAATTGCTTGTGTGTCCAATCACACTTGGACAATAAAGAATTATATTCTATTCTGTTCTGTTCTGTTCTGTTCTATTCTACTCTACCCTACTCCTATTGTATTCTACTCTACTCTACTCTACTCTACTCTACTCTACTCTACTCTACTCTACTCTACCCTACCCTACCCTACCCTAGAAATCTGTGATTTCTCTTCTCTTCTCTTCTCTTCTCTTCTCTTCTCTTCTCTTCTCTTCTCTTCTCTTCTCTTCTCTTTCTTCTCCTTCTCTTCTCTTCTATTCCTGATCCTATCCTATCCTATCCTATCCTATCCTATCCTATCCTATCCTATCCTATCCTATTCCTGATTCTCTTCCTTTCCTGATTCTCTTCTCTTCTTTTCTCTTTGATTCCTGATTCTATTCTCTTCTATTCCTGATTCTCTTCTATCCTATAGGAGCCTCTGTGGCGCAGTGGTTAGAGTGCAGTACTGCAAGCTACTTCTGCTGCAGCCAGCTGCCTACAATTTGGCAGTTCAAATCCCACCAGGCTCAAGGTCAACTCAGCCTCTCATCCTTCCGAAATGGGTAAAATGAGGACCCAAATTGTTGGGGGCAATATGCTGACTCTGTAAACTGCTTAGAGAGGGCCTGTAAAAGCACAGTGAAGCGGTATACAAATCTAGGTGCTATTGCAATTCCTGATTCTATCCCATCCCATCCCATCCCACTCCACTCCATTCCTTCTGTTGTTCCGCCTTCTATTCTGTTCTGTTCTGTTCTGTTCTGTTCTAGGAATATTTAAAAGTCAGAGGCATGTCTTTAAGAAGTATCCTATTGGACAAATAAGAATACAAGTGGTCCTCAACTTACAAGCTTTTGTTTAGTGACTGTTGAAAGTTACAATGACACTGGAAAGTGACTTATGACCAGTTTTCATCCCATTATGAGCTACAAATATCCTCCTTTATTAATGCTAATTAATAATATATTAATAATAATATTAATAATAATGTTCCACGTCTTTCGTGAACGACTAAACCATCTATAGAATTCCAAGCTAGGGAAAGTTGGTATCAGTGAAATGATATGGCAGGAAGTAAGGATCTGGATTAACCACCCAATCTGCCAGAGCAAGCAAGTAGTAAAGATAATGTAAACATAAAACAGTAGTAAACATAAAGTAGTAAACGGAAATATAATGTATGAAGTTCACCAGGAGAAGATGAAGGAAAGGCATAAATATATTTCTGTTTTATTCTACCTGCGTCTAACAGGACCACAAAAGCCTTAACAGAAGTCAGTACTTACTCCTTTGCTCCAGATATATATACATATATCAGGTGCTCTCCTGAATTCTGGGCCTCCTGAATTTTTCCAGAACTTGTAAGCAATGCAAGCTGATATGGATCCCAGGTAGATGCAACGAAACGCAAATGTCTCAAATGAGATTAAAAAGGGGAACCCAGAAGAAGGGAAGGCGCCTTCATAGCTACTTGATCCCTGTCAACTGGCGTTTCGGAAAAAGTCACTTCAGTAAAAAAAAAAAGTCAAAGCAGCTTCTTCTCGCTCCAGCCAGAAAACTGATTGCAACACATTCTCCTCTTCCAAATTGGTATGTTGCAAACAGCTTTCATCTTTTCCTCCTGAGCTTTCTTGGTTGGATTTTTGTCCTTGACAAATACGCCAACAAATCAAAGAGTCACAACAAACCCGGGGGCCAAAATTCCACCCATTTCTTCTTCTTCTTCTTAATGGAGAGACGTCATCACGAAGGAGCAGAAGAGACGCCTCCAACGGCCAGAGGTGGGCAAACTCACTTTGCACGATCTTGTTCAAACTTGTCGAAGGAACATAAACGAGGCCCCACCCTCGAGCCAACAATCTAAATTAGAGCTCTCTAAAAACAGGCTGTTCTGCACTGAACACTGAGAGAGATGGGCGATTGTTACAAGACAACAAAGAACTCTAGGATAATAGAGTCGGAAGGGACCTTGGAGGTCTTCTAGTCCAACCCCTGGCTCCAGCAGGAGACCTTCCCTATTCCATTTCAGATAAATGGCTGACCTGTCTCTTTTTGAAAGCCTCCAACAACAAGCTGTTCAGTGGTGATATTCTACCGGTTCAGCCCGGTTCTACCGAGCCGGTAGCACTGATGAGCAGCGGAGACCAAATCGGTTCTCTCTGCTGCTCTGCTGTTGGGGCCACCCGCCTGCCAGGGCTCCCATACTCACTTTTATTCCCTGCTTTTGAAGCGCAGCTGCTTTGCGCGGCACAGAAACAGTGTCGCGCAGCAGCTGCTGAAGTGACCGGGAGAGTGCAAGCTTGCAGGAGGTGAGTTGGAATGCCTCTGCGCCTGCGCAAATGCCTCTGCGCCTGTGCAAAGTGCACATTTGGTGTGCACGCGCATGCAAAGTGTGTGCACACACGCAAAGCATGCCCACCAAGCCACGCCCGCCGAACCGGTGGTAAAAATCTTTGAATCCCATCACTGAAGCTGTTCCACTGATTAATTGTTCTCACTGTTAGCAAGTTTCTCCTTAATTCCAGGTCCTAATGAAGGAGAATATCTGTAGCTCAGGGTAGAAGTGAGGGATCCTTGGTGTTTCTCTGAGCTTGGTTGTTTTCCTGCAAACATTTCATTACCCAAATTAAGTAACGTCATCAGGGCTAGACTAGCTTCTCTCCTTGATTAGTTTCCATTCGTTGTTGTCACCCCTAATTCTTCTTTTCTCTAGACTAGCCAAATCCTGCAACCGTCTTTTAAAACCGTCTTTTAATCGTCTTTGTTGCTCCACTCTTCACTTTTTCTAGGAAATTTCTCCTTAGTTCTAGGTTGCGTCTCTTCTTGATTAGTTTCCATCCATTATTTCTTGCTTTACTTTCTGGTGCTTTGGAAAATAAGTTAACCTCTTTCTTCTTTGTGGCAGCCCCTCAAATACTGCAATACTGTGCTATCATGTTCCCCTAGTCCTTCTTTTCTCTAGACTAGCAAAACCCAAATCCTGCAACCGTTCTTCGTATGCTTTAGTCTCCAGGCGTTTGATCATCTCTGTTGCTCCTCTCTGCGTTTTTTTCCAGGAAATTTCTCCTGATTTCTAAATTGTTTCTCTCCTTGGTTAATTTTCACCCATTGTTTCTATTTTCCTTGCGAAGAAAGACAGAACTGAGTCTATGGAAATTTTCTGACAGGGAGAACAATCAACCAATGGAATCACTTGTCTTTGGAAGTTGTGGGAGCTTCATCATTGGAGGCTTTCAAGAAGAGACTGGACTGACCTCTGTCAGAAATGGGGTACGGTCTCCTGCTTGGGCGGTGGGGGGGGGTTGGACTAGATGACCTACAAGGTCCTTCCAACTCTGTTTATCTGTAATCTGCATATCACCTCCTGAAAGCCATGGATATAATGCTCCCTACCCAACTCCTCCAGAAATGGGGTAATTTTTAATGAGATGAAGGAACAGTTAGACATATGATTGTAGAATAGACATAACCAACCAGATGTAATTCTAATTAAATTTCAATGCAAATCAAATTAAACCAAATGTATAGTGAGTTGGTTCTGGAAGCAGTAGGAGGTTTTGGCATGCAGCCTAGGAAAGAATTATGCCCAGTTATTTGATGAAACTCCAGATAGATATGGTCACCCAGCCAGCTTTCATGTCTAAGGCAGGACTAGAACTAAGAGTCTCCTGGTTTTAGGCCAGCACCTTAACCAAACTGTTCTCAGTTAGAGTATGTTCTGTCCAAATCAACCATATGATAGTTAACCTGATGGACTGGTTTATACAACATGTCAACTTCTTGGTTTGATTATAAGGTATAAATGTTTGCTCCAGTGGTGGGATTCAATTTTTTTTTTTACTACTGGTGCTATGGGCATGGCTTGGTGGGAAGGTTACTGCAAAATCCCCATTCCTTCCCCACCCCACTAACCTGCTTTCCAGCTCCCTTCTCCTGTGCAGGGCAACCAAAGAAGACCCAGCCAATCAGCTGGGACTCGGGAGGCAGAGAATAGATGGGGGTGGGGCCAGTCAGAGGTGGGATTTGCCGGTTCTCTGAACTACTCAAAATTTCTGCTACCGGTTCTCCAGAACTGGTCAGAACCTGCTGAATACCACCTCTGGTTTGCTCCTCTGATTGCAGACTTGTGACTTCCAGGCCAATTTTGGAGACTGATCTCTTTGGTTCTTATGATACATATTGCTTACTTGATTTAATTAGTTATACGTATATGTTTTAGTAAGACTATGGGTCTAATTTAACTATTCTTTTTTATCGCAAAATGTCTTCCTACGGTTGTTCCTCTATTGCCTGAAGTTTAGAGTGGCCTAGGTTTTTACCTATCTACTTTTGCATTTTCATGCATTTAAATTCAATGGATATTCATCTTTTATATCGTTATTTTTATCATCTTGTAAGCTGCCCAGAGTCACTTCAACAGTGAGGTAGGAAGCATATAAATTTAATAAACAAACAAAGAAGAATATCTATGGAGATTCTCAATCTTCCAAGTCATGGTTGTCCCAACGGTGCTTTTTCAAGAGGCAACTGGACTTTCTTGTTATTCTTTGAAGACGTTTTGCTTCTCATCCAAGTTTCTTATCCAAGAAGTATGGAGGAGAAGTGAAATGTCTTCAAAGAATAACAAGAAAATCCAGTTGCCTCTGGAGAAAGCACCTTTGGGATAAACAAAGGAGTAAATAAATAAATACAATATTCCCATAATTCTGGTTTTCCTCCTCCTCCTCCTCCTCCTCCTCCTCCTCCTCCTCCTCCTCCTCCTCCTCCTCCTCCAATTTTTAATTAAAATAACATTATTATTTTCCCCAACAAACCTCTTTCTCTTCAAGTTATTTTCTGATTATTCAAGTTCTAACTTAAGTGAGGTACTAATACCACCCTATAAAACCTTAGTAAGACCACACCTAGAGAACTGCATCCAGTTTTGGTCACCACACTATAAAAAAAGAAGTTGAGACTCTAGAAATAGTACAGAGAAGAGCAATAAGGATGATATGGGGGCTGGAGACTAAAACATATGAAGAATGTTCCAGAACTGGGCCTGGCTAGTCTAGTGAAGAGAAGGACCAGGGGAGACAGGAGAGCACCTTCCAATATTTGAGGGGCTGCCACAGAGACGAGGAAGGGGTCAAGCTATTTTCTAAAGCATCCGAAGGCCAGACAAGGAATAATGGATAGAAACTGATCAAGGAGAGATTCAACCTGGAAATAAGGAGAAATTTTCTGACAGTGAGAACAATCAACCCATGGAACAGAAGTTGCCCTCGGAAGTTGTGGGAGCACCATCACTTGAGATTTTCAAGAAGAGATTGGACTCCCATCTGTCAGAAATGGGAGATTTCTGCTTGAGCGGGGGTTGGACTAGATGACCTACAAGGTCCCTTCCAACTCTGATTATCTGTTCTCTATAACTAAAGAGACTAGGAATCACAGGGAGATATAGTTGTACTTTGTAAGAAGTCCCAAGCACTTTTTTTTTAAGTCAGTGAATTTAAAACTTCTAAATATTTATTTGAAAGTTATAGTCTGAGGTATAGTGTTGCAGATGTCTGTCAGACTGGGTTTTAAAATCCCACCACTTCTCGTCTGTCCCTTTTTTTTTTTAAACGTGTGAGGTCTCAGCAGTTTTCCTAACAGTAAAGCCAAACTGTCTTCATCAATACCAATCCACAATTTTTGCAATCCAATCCTGTTGCGTATATTCTCAGTTGGAACAATTTAGCTACAGCCACTAATGAGGGGATTTTATACTTCCCACTTCGAATGGACAGAGTCAGCATTTTCTACCTTTTGAAATATGTTCAGTTTTGGCTTTAACCATACGAATTTGCATTGCCTGTCTCGAGCTGCTGTGATTATTCCTTCAGGGTTTTTTTTTGTTTTAAAGAATTCCAGCTTTCTCCTGCTGCCAAGTCAAATTTTGACCTGTTTTTTTCCTTCAGTGTCATGTCCCGTACGTATGAATCGTGAAGTGGTTTAGATTTGCGGACGGTAATGCGGTTTCCAATTGTTTCTTTCTTTTTCATTTTGCAATTCTCTTCTGGTTTTGTAGCCTTTAGCAGTTTTTTCCCCCCCATCTATCGGGATTCCTTACTGGGGTTGATACTAGAGTCATCCTTGCTCCCCCCTTCCATTATTCTCCTCCAATCTCTACTTTTGATGAAGAATAACATAGAATAACAAGAGTTGGAAGGGAACTTGGAGGTCATCTAGTCCAACCCCCGGCTTGAGCAGGAGAGTCTATTCCAAATATTAGCCTCTACCTAGGATTGAACTCACAGCCTCCTGACTGTGAGGCGAGAGCTCCACCTCTTGGAGGAAAAGCATGATTCATAGGGCAAGTAGTCCTTCACTTACGACCATAATGAGGTTTCCTCGTCAAGGTCATAGATTGTGATGATTTAGTTTCTTCCCCTAAATATTCCCATCGGATGAAAACTAAGAAGCCTGGTTTTTTTTTCCCTCTATGGAACACTCTGCTCCCTGAAATTCAACAGGTCTCCGTCCTTTTAGCCTTCCCTTAGACTATAGAAGACCTGATTTTTCTCCCATGTTTTGTGAGAAGATTAGATGACCACACATTAGAAATGATTGATACAGATACAGATTAACAGACTTGGAAGGGATCTTGTAGATCATCTAGTCCAACCCCGCCACCCAAGCAGAAGACCCTACACAATTTCTGACGATTTCTGACTCCAATCTGTTCTTGAAAGTCTCAAGTGATGACGCTCCCACAACTTCCAGAAGGCAATTTCTGTTCCATCGGTTGATCGTTCTCATTGTCAGAGAATTTCTCCTTATTTCCAGGTTGAACCTCTCCTTCTTCAGTTTCCATCCATTATTCCTTGTCTGGCCTTCGGGTGCTTTGGAGAATAGCTTGACCCCTTCCTCCTCTCTGTGGCAGCCCCTCAAATATTGGAAGACCTCTATCATGTCTCCCCTGGTCCTTCTCTTCACTAGACTAGCCATGCCCAGTTCCTGCAACTGTTCATCGTATATTTTAGCCTCCAATCCCCTAATCATCCTGGTTGCTCTTCTCTGCACTCTTTCTAGAGTCTCAACATCTTTCTTATAGTGTGGTGACCAAAACTGGATGCAGTACTCTAGGTGTGGTCTTACTAAGGCTTTCTAGAGTAGTATTAGTACCTCACTTATGACCTTTGCAGCATCCCCATAGTCACATGTTCAAAATTCAGGTGCTTGGCAACTGACTCATATTTATGACAGTTGCAGTATCCTTTTGAGACCTTCTACAAGCAAAGTCAATGGGGAAGTCAGATTTACTTAACAAACAAGTTACTAGCAATAGCATTTACACTTATATCCTGCTTTACAGCCCTCTCTAAGCAGTTTCCAGACTCAGCCTATTGTCTTCCAACAATCTGGCTCCTCATTTTACCCATCTTGGAAGGACGGAAGGCTAAGTCCACCTTGAGCCTGGATGAGATTCGAACTGCCAAATTGCGATCAGCTGGCAGTCAGCAGAAGTCGCTTGCAGTACCGCACTCTAACCACTGCACCATCGTGGCGCAGATGGTACTAACTGATCAATTGCACCTAAACAAATGGTGGCAAGAAAGGTCACGGAGCCAGAATAGCCTTTGCACAGGTATGGAAAACACCAAATACCCCCAATGAAGAACTAGTAATACACAAAGTAACAGAAAGTGCTGAGATGAATATGCTAACGATGAAATTGAAAGGAAAAAGACGACTCTGAATTCTTTACAATTTGGAACAATTGGTATAAATGGCTAACAAACAGAACCAAGAAGGGAGACAAAAATGTTAATTGAAACAACCCTTAAGAAAGTAAAATAAAATTTTGTAAACTATGTAAAGATATAAGAATAGTAATTGTAGCTAAAGATATTATTTAATAGTAGATAAATGCAATGTAATGTATTATGATATTTAAATCAAAATCTTGTATAGATGCCAAGAACGTTGTTGATACCATGATGTTTTACGATGTAAAAAAAAAAGAAAATTAATAAAAATATTAAATTATTTTTTTTTAAAAAGAAAGAAAGGTCGTGGAATGGGACAAAACTCACGTAACAAATGCCTTGCTTAGCAACATCAATGCTGGGCTCAATTGTGGTTGGAAGTCGAGGACTGCCTGCATTTATGACGGTTGTGGTGTCCTGGGGTCAGGCGATACCTTTTGTGACCTTCTGAGAAGCCATGTCAAAGCCATGTCTTTATATGGCCCTACAAACTGATAGAAGGGTTGGGACCAACTTTATATGGGGGGAGGGGGAGGGGCAAGATGTTTTGGAGGGTTGAAGTCCGAGGTGGCATTTAGTAGGTTCTGACCAGTTCTGGAGAACCGGTAGCGGAAATTTTGAGCAGTTCAGAGAACCGGCAAATCCCACCTCTGACTGGCCCCGCCCCCATCTATTCTCTGCCTCCCAAGTCCCAGCTGATCGGCTGGGTCTTCTTTGGTTGCCCTGCACAGGAGAATGGAGCTGGAAAGCAGGTTAGTGGGGTGGGGAGGGAGTGGGGATTTTGCAGTAACCTTCCCCTTGGAGTGGGGAGGGAATGGAGATTTTACAGGATCCTTCCCCTGCCATGCCCACCAAGCCACGCCCACCAAGCCACACCCACAGAACTGGTAGTAAAAAATTTTGAATCCCATCATTGGAGCCACTGCAGAGAAGGCCCTCTTCATGGACCCAGCCAGCCGGAATAATTGGGCCGATGGGACCCACAGCATGCCTCCTCTGCCCTCACGAGTGGTACAAGCCAATCCCAGTGGGGTGAGACAATCCCTCAAGTAACCTGGATCCATGCCATGAATGGCTTTCATTTTTTTTAAAAAAATATATTGTTCTTTTTTATTAATATAAGTAGAAAGAGCAACACGTTCAACATCCATATAAACAGTGTTTTGTCTGGTTACAATTCTTCTGAGTAAACATTCATCATCTAAATAATAATAGTATTCTCTAATAGCAATCTTATAATAACAGTGCTTTTACCTCATAATATTGATACATATTATTAGTACTAATCAAAAGTAATTAAAATTAATAAGTTACAGTGATCAACCCTAATATTAAAATGAATCTTTCTCTTCTTGTTTTTTGAAGTTCAAACTCTGGTTTCTCTCGTTTAACCATCGATAAAAGAGACCCCACACCTCAAAGCGTCTTCCTTTTCTTTCATTTCAAATGCTAATTTGTTCATTTCTGCACATTCTAAAATTTTTGGTATTATCTTTTCTTCTGTGGGGATCTCCTCGCTCACCATGAAGGGCTTTCACAGTGATCACCAACACCTTCAATTCTGTGGTGGGTTTCCTGACTGACTCTGTCAAGACTGGCAAGCTGCCTGAGCTGTTTCTTTTTAGCTCAGCTGAGGTGCGGCAATCCATGCGAATCAGCTGAGCTAAAAAACAAGGAAATATAGGAGAGGTAATGGCAGGGGTGGCTGGGCAGGGCCAGTCAGAGGTGGTAATTGCTGGTTCTCCAAACTGGTCAAAATTTCCGTACTGGTCCGAACCAGCTGAATACTACCTCTGCTTCAATTGTACCCAGAAGCAGACTGGTAACCAGTACAGCTCACAGAGCAGTGGTGTCACAAGGGCCATTTTTGCCCCCCAAAAAACTACCCATGCTGCCACACTCTGCCCCAGTTGTAGTAAAAAAGATGTTGAGGCTCTAGAA
The DNA here is from genome assembly GCF_900518735.1 of Pseudonaja textilis. The sequence continues at coordinate 3,008,713 of NW_020769341.1, forward strand.
AAAGTACAGAGAGGAGCAACCAGGATGATTTGGGGACTGGAGGCTAAAACATATAACGAACGGTTGCAGGAACTGGGCTTGGCTAGTCTAGTAAAGAGAAGGATCAGGGGAGACATGATAGCGGTCTTCCAATATTTGAGGGGCTGCCACAGGGAGGAAGGGGTCAAGCTATTTTCTAAAGCTCCTGTAGGCCAGACAAGGAATAACGGATGGAAACTGAACAACGAGAGATTTAACCTGGACACAAGGAGAAACTTTCTGACAGTGAGAACAATCAAACAATGGAACAGTTTGCCCTCGGAAGTTGTGGAAGCGCCATCACTTGAGACTTTCAAGAAGAGATTGGCATTTGTTAGAAATTGTGTAGGGTCTCCTGCTTGGGCAGGGGGTTGGATTAGATGACCTACAAGGTCCCTTCCAACTCTGATTATCTGTATCTTTCAAATGCTCTTCCAGGGAGCCCCCTGTAGAGCGCATGACGGTAGTCCAGTCATGAAATGAGTAGGGATTGAACGACTGAGTGCAGGACATCCTGGTCCAGGAAAGGAAGATGGATGGCAAATAATTGTAAGAACCAGCAAACAAACAAATCTCAGCAAGAACCAGGAATTTGTGGGGGTTTTTTTATCAGACTCACCAGAAGCTAATGGAGTCTTGCTAGGATCTAGGAAGAGAGAGCTATCACTTAAGCTGATTAATGGACCAACTGTGGTCAGCAGTTCTCTGCTTCATCAATCTGTTGGCCTTTCAAGCTCTAATGTGGATTGTTTTTCTCTCTCCCAATTTATGGTTTCTCAAATCTTCCAACAGCACCGCTGACAGGTATAGCTAAGGCTGTAAATCCAGGAACGCTACTTTGCAACACAGGCACAACTCCAGGTTCTCTTTAACTGGCGGCGTATATTATTAAAGAGGAAATATAGGATTACAAACGTGTTTGCTTTCCTCACCAGCAGCTTCATAATACACAGTTGACTGCATAAAACAGGGTTGTCAAATGCGATTTCGTGGAGGGCCGCATCAGGGTTGTGTTTGACCTCAGGGGTGGTAGTGGCCTGTTGTCATTCACCGGCAGCCTGTGCAGACGGCAGCGGAATTGGACAGTGGGGGAGAACGGGGACCAGTCAGGGAGTCCAGAGAGAACTCGGATGAGGGTCCTGAATCCAATGCAGAGATGGGGCCAGGACCATTTGGGAATGGGGTGCTGACTCCAGAGCCTCCGGAGTCTGGCAGCAGCGAGGCAGAGGAACAGCGGGAGCCTGTTCCCAGTGCGCATGCGGGACAGAGCTGCTAGAAGGCGAGAGCAGCTGAAACAAAAGGGGTGACTCAGGAGTAAGGCTTGGAGGTGATTGCCCCTCCCATAAGGTATAAAGGACAGGCAAAGGTTAAAAAACCTTTGCAGGAAGCAAAGTTGTTCGTTCTGTTCAGATTAATCCTTGAAACTCTGTGTGGACTTTGTACTTCCGTTGGTTTTTTATAATTCATTTGGCACTCTACTTGTTGGCAGCAATTCAAAGGAGATAAAGGTGGGTGCTTATCTCGAGAGACTGTTTGGGGCTCATTACCGGCTGGGAATAAATTTAATTCCCAGCGTTGAAATAAAACAAGACTTGTTTTAACTAAGCCTGTGCTTAATTACGGTCTAGGAAGCCTCGGTCAGTACATGGCCAGGGTGGGCATGGCCTGCTCAACATCATCTGCTCTACATGATTATAACTTTCCCCCTCCTCCAAATATGGTGTATGAGATCTGTCTGCAAGATCCCACCTTCATATATATATATAAGGACATTAGTGTATGGGGAGATTTAATTCCAATCCCTTTCTGATAATGCTTCATGTGGAATTTGCCCTTTTTGTACAGGTATTTTCACACTAAATTGTAAGGTTCTTTTTCAAAGAAGAAAGAACAAAGAGTTAAGGAGGCTTGGAGGAAAAGACATATTAAACCATGAACATCACTGAACAAGCGAACCGTCGGATGAAAAAACATCTCAAGAAATGGATTAGAATGATATTTAAAACAGACAAAATCAAGTGTGATGACCCAGGGCGAGGCACAGAGGCAGCACAGGTAGGTGACAGTTCAAACGGCCCCTTTATTGCTGCAAAGTTCCCCAAACACTCCCACTTTTCTGGCAAAGTGATGACACGCACACATACATACACACACCTCCAGCAGCCTGCAGGCTGCAAGTAGTCCAGCCCAACGCTGTGAGCACCACGACTGCAAAGCAAGAAACCCAGCAGGGCAAGTCAATGAGTCCAGGAAGCAAAGGAGCAAGGCAATTAATCCAGGAAGCCAGGAAGAAAGCAGGGAATCTAGGACACTTTAAACGTCGGTGACGGCACTCAACACGCCAGGAATTCAGTGTCCGTTCCTGACAAATGCCCCTCCCCACAGCGTCTTCTTAAGGCTCAGTCCCCAGGTGTGCCTTTTGCAGAGGGGTGGGGTGCTCTCCTCCTGAGTAGCCGGGTCAGTCAGCGCTGTTCCTGCCTTCTTTCCACTCTCCACACTCAAGGATCAGGAGGGGGAGGTCATTGCCTGAGCTCTGTCTCTCATATTCACTGCTTAGCCTCTCTTGGTCACCCTGCCCCCATTCCTCCTTGCGTACAAGCTGTCCCAATCTTGAAAGGCCCTGGCCTGACTTGCCCTGCTCCTACCCATTTTCCTCCGAAGCCAACGAAGCCCCCCCCCCTTGTTGGCTCCAGTTCCAGCTCGTCTTCCCCTGCAGATTCAGGCTCCGACAGGGGCTTGACACCAAACAAAGGTGACTTACAACCATTGACTGTTCGAAAGTATGGCGGCACTGAAAAAAAGAGACTACAAACTAGTCCTTGCACGTATCATTCCCCACCATCACGTGACCCAAATTCAGGGGCTCGGCATGCATTTATGAGGTTGCGGCATCCCAGGGTCGTGGGAATGCCGTCTGCAGCTTTTCAAAACAACTTCCGACAGGCAAAGTTCATGGTGGAAGCCAGATTCGTTTTAACGACCGCATGATGGGCTTAACGATCGCAGTGATTTGCTGAACCACCATGGCAAAAAAAATGGGGGTGACTCTCTTCATCTTGCTTAGCAAGGGAGATTCCGGTCCCCGATTGTGGTTGTAAGTGGACGATTACGTGTACTTCACACAGGGCGCAATTTAGCCTGTGTCAAAAGTGTGGCGTGGTGTCACATCGATTCTATGTTTAGAAGATAAAAGAACAAATTACCTGAGTCTTCCATCCTCTGCAGCAGCTCCTCCTGGTATTATCTTAGTAATAAATATTCCGGGATCGTCGCCAATATGTGGGTTATCTGTTCCTCCAGCAATACTGAACCCCAGGCCAGAATTGCCCTAAAGTAAAAGAAAGACAGAGAAAAATAAGTAACAATATAACTGTCACATAAAGGATATCCTTGATTATACAGGCGTAATGGAATAACACGAGGGAAATTGGAGATCTTCTAAGTACATGGATGTTGAACTCAAGGGCTGGGAGACGGAGACGGCCTGTGAAGTGCTTAGGTCTGGCCCATGGAGCCACCCTGGAAACAGCAAAGGAATTGCTCCGTGGTGCCTCTGCCAGTGAAAATAGACCTCAGGAGGGCCGTGTGTGGCCCTCCCAGGCTCCGTTTTCAGCCACGACGGCCTCCTGCAACACTCAGACGCAGCCCCCTTCCCCAAACTCTGTTTTCACTGGCAGAGGGTTGCAGGAGGTTGTCGCGGCTGAAACGGAGCTTGGGAGCCCGTTTTCATTGGCAGGGCCACCACAGGCGCCTCCGACATGGGTGATCTCAAACTGGCCACGCCCACCATGGCCAAGCCCACCCCGGTCCCCCGAGGTCAAACACAACCCTGATGCAGCCCTCCGTGAAATCGAGTTTTGACATCCTTATTCTAGTCCAATCCACCCTGCTTAAAAGCAGGAGTCCCGATACCATTCCGGACAATACCAGAAGATAATTACCACGTCACCTGTAAACCTTCTCTTTGTTAGGCTAGACATACCCAGTTCCCTTAACAGAACAACAGAGTTGGAAGGGACCTTGGAGGTCTTCTAGTCCAACCCTCTGCACAAGTAGAAGCCCCTATGCCATTCCAGGCAAATGGTTGTCTAATCTCCTCTTAAAACCCTCCAGTGTTAGAGCATCCACAATTTCTGGAGGACAGCCATTTCACTGATTAATTGTTCTCAGTGTTAGGAAATTTCTCCTTAGTTCTAGATGGGATCTCTCTTTGATAAGCTTCCACCCATTGGAATAGAATAGAATAGAATAGAATAGTATAGAAGAGAAGAGAAGAGAAGAGAAGAGAAGAGAAGAGAAGAGAAGAGAAGAGAAGAGAAGAGAAGAGAAGAGAAGAGAAGAGAAGAGAATTCTTTATTGGCCAAGTGTAATCGGACACATAAGGAATTTGTCTCTGGTGCAAATGCTCTCAGTATACATAAAAGAAAAGATACATTCATCAAGAGTCATTGCTTCTTGTCCTGCCCTCAGTGTGATGGTTTAATAATTTAAAATACAAATAATAAAGCTTTTGGCTGTTTAGACTAAAGTTTGAAGGAGTATTTGGACTTGCTATCTAAGAACCAGAAAGTTTTATAACGACAAGCAGATTAGGTCCCCAGATGGTTAAATGCTGTCTTATTGATTCATTTCCCATTTGCTAAAGAGCTAGGCTGTTTCAGCGCAAAGCCTTTTAGAGTGTCGTACTTTAATAACCCAAGTTTAGCTTATTGTTGCAAAATGGCTCTTCTCTTTATGAAGAAAAACTGGACAGGATTCCAGCTGCCCTTCAAATCCTATTCTAAAGCAACTTGAAGACAATCAGAGCTCCAGTGGTTTACTAAATTGCTTTTGGTCACAAAAGGTTCTTGCAAAACACCCACTGAGAATACCATAGTGACAAAACAACAATCAGTGTTATTTGGGGGCTGAAAATTTATGGATTCCTCTATCTGTATGCATTCTGGAGTGGGTATCGGGATAAGGGACGATTAGAGTTTTATCAAAAGTCTTTGTTTCTGTTTTGTGCTTTTCTCTTTGATAGGATAATCCAGTGGCGGGAAACTTTTTGGGCTCAATGTGTCAAAAATTCAGAAAAAATGCCTAACTTAACAGTGCTGGTGTGTTTCACACACATCCACTCCAACAAAAAAGAAATGATTCTTTACATATTCATGTATTCTTTTTAAAAGGTGCCAAAAATAATTGAGGTAAACTCAAAGTTGCCTAAGGCCTTCATTGTTTTTTCTTTTTCTTTTAATGTTATTTATTTCCAAAGTTGAAGTATAAAACTGAACTACAAAAAAATAGAATACAAAACAAAAACAAAGGAAAAAGTGTATAGAACAAAATATTAAACATACACATAAAATGTCCCCGCCCTCTGTTGAATACTAATATATATATATATTTCTACATATAACGATTGTCCTCCCTTTGCAAAACAGGCCTACAACTTATGAATGTCTGCATCTATATTTGCCAAATTGGTATATAACATTTAAAAGTCACAAAGAAATAAATCTAACATCAGTCAACTGATTTGACCTACCAATTATCTATCCATTAAAAACTGTTACAGGTAGTTATCAACTTACAACTTTCGTTTAATCACTGTTTGAAACTACAATGGCACCGATAAAAGTGACTTATGACTGTTTTTTCATACTTACGACCATTGCAGCATCCCTATACTAACGTGACCAAAATTCAGAGGCTTTGCCACTGGCATCTATTTATGATAGGGTCATATGAACAACTTTTGCAAACCCTTGACAAGGAAAGTCGGAATGGGGAAGCCAGATTCGTGTAACAACCGTGTTACTCACTTAACAACTGCAGTGATTCACTGAACAACGTTGGCAAGAAAGATCGTAAAATTCACTTAAAATTCACAGAACAGAAATCTTGGGCTCAGTTGTGTCTGTAAGTCGAGAACTATCTGTATCTTGTGATCCTTCTTCTGTCTCCCTTTCAGTTACTTGATGTTAAGGGTTGTCAACCTTGAAGCTGGCCTGGCTGAAGCCATTTTGGAGTCTCAGTGCTGTCACTGGGAGGACCCGGAACGTGGCACGAAACCAACACAGCCAGAGAACAGGTCTAACTCCCAGTGGTGGTATTCAATTTTTTTTACTACCGGTTTTGTGGGTGTGGCTTGGTGGCCATGGCAGGGGAAGGAAAGGTAACTGCAAAATCTCCATTCCCTCCCCACCCCACTAACCTGCTTTCCAGTTCCGTTCTCCTGTGTAAGGCAACCAAAGAAGACCCAGTCTATTAGCTGGGACTCGGGAGGCAGAGAATAGATGGGGACGGAGCCAGTCAGAGGTAGGATTTGCAGGTTCTCCGAACTGATCAAAATTTCCGTTAGTGGGGTGGGAAGGGAATGGGGATTTTGCAGTAACCTTCCCCTGCCACGCCCATCAAGCCATGCCACGCCCATCAAGCCATACCCACAGAACCAGTAATAAAAAAAATTGAATCCCACCACTGCTTACAATAACATAGTACGAGCGACTTGCAGGGCTGGCGTGGCGTGCACTAAGTTCACATGGTGCAATAGGATTGTGTGTTTTGTTAGTGGGATTCCCTGGTTTAGGGATTCTCTGTCTTCACTGTGAGTTGTACTGTGTTGCGGGGTGTTGGTGCACGAAGGGAGGCTCAGCCAATCTCATTGTACACATGTTGTACTCTGACAATAAAGGTGTGCACTTGAACTTTGAACTCGGAAGCCAAGAACTTGGAGGAAGAGTTGACAGCATTCCTAGAGGTGTTTAAAAAATGGATAATGTCAAGTTCCAAGAAATTACCCAGAACAGTGTGTCAGCAACACACCAAAGGCTCTTTGGATTTGACCCAATGGAATCCAACGCACAAGTGGAAGGGCCGTTCACCTTTGCTTGTTCTCCGAAGAGCTGAAAACTGCTAGTAATTAATTGTCTAGTGATCCTTGACCTGATCAAGAGCCAGCGAGATTCTTACCTGGGGTTGTCCCATTATTGAGTGCATGTTCTTTGAGGTCAGCCAAATGCACAAAAATTTTCTCCTGGGAAAATTGAAAACGCTAACCCAAGGCAAAGCTTTTTGTCATCTTTCACAGAATAACCTATCTTCGATGGAAGGTTATAGCTTTCCAAAGGGGATCGAAATCGGCTCGTAATTGGGCTGGAGAAGGACATTTTGATTGTCGAAGACTTCAAATTCATCTCTACAAGGTGTGTGTGTGTGTGTGTGTGTGTGTGTATTTATACAATACCAGAAAAGTGCCTTTTTTATAACAGCCATTGGGCAAACTATTGTGCCACCCCAGAAACGTTATACAAATAGTTCTTACGACCATAATGGAGACTATCCATTACCACCACAAATTATAATGGTCATAAAACGGTGTTTGTTCAGTAAACATAGCAGTTGTAAAGCAGCCGTCATATAGGGTTTCCTGCTTGAAGGGGTTGGACTAGAACACCTCCAAGGTCCCTTCAAACCCTATTCTTCTCTTCTCTTCTCTTCTCTTCTCTTCTCTTCTCTTCTCTTCTCTTCTCTCTTCTCTTCTCGACTCTTATCTCTTCTCTTCTCTTGACTCTTGACTCTTCTCTTGACTCTTCTTGATTCTTCTTGACTCTCCTCTTGAGTTTTGTCTCTTCCCTTCTTTTTTCTCTTGACTCTTCTTCTCTTCTCTTGATTCTTCTTGACTCTTCTCTCAATTCCTGACTCTTCTCTTTTCTCTTCTCTTGACTCTTCTCTTCTCTTGACTCTTCTCGATTCTTCTT
>NW_020769341.1:3019269-3033895 GCF_900518735.1 Pseudonaja textilis
ATATAATATAATATAATATAATATAATATAATATAATATAATATAATTATATAATATAATATTCAGTTTGCTCTTTTTCCTTCATTGCCAGCATTAATCTATTCATTCCTACAGATTTTTATCCAGTATTTTCCTAATCCCGTTCTCATCTGTAGGTATCTCTTCACTCTTCCAAATTTTGTGCAAAGGCAATTCTATTTGCCGTTAAGAGTTTTGACAAGCAAAGTTTGTTCAGTGGAAATTTTCCGAAGCAGCGGGATGGGTCAGAAGCAAGCCAGCTACTGGCATGGACCTTTGAACTGATCTTCTCTACACACTTTCTTCACGAGATGTTCGAGCAAGGCTGATTCCAGTGCTTGCCCTGTGCATTTCCCTCCTCCCTTTCCAGTGGCTTTTAGTTGCTGACAGACACAAAAGCAATCCTTCCAGTCCATCACAGCGGGAACGCTTTCTTCCATCTCTGAGTAAACCTAATCGATCACACTGAGGGCAGCTCGGGCCTCTAACGTTTCTGCTTAGCAAGCTGTTGCCTTTATTGGCACACAAACTTCTCCCAAATCATTTACTCAACTGAAATCCAAAAGAAAAAAGAAAAAGACAGCCAGCAAGGATGGGACCTGGAGCAGGAGAGGCGAAGGAGAAGGGAGGATGGGGGTGAATTGATAAAATAAGTTCTTCACCGGACTTTCCACCCGTAGATTTTGCTAAGGTGAATACGAGCTGTTGAGTAGGGCCCCTTTATAAAATTCTGTTCCAAGCTTAAGCTCCAAAAGAATAACAAAATAAAAAAAATGGTGAAATTGTGAGTTCTTCAATAAAATAAGCAATGGATGTCAGTCAAAGCAGGATCCCAAATTTCAATTCTTCCTTCCTCAAATTCTTTGACTTTTGTATTTTGGCCTTACTGCGTTCCATGAACAGAATAGGAAATAGAATAGAATAGAACAGAATAGGAAATAGAATAGAATAGAATAGAATAGAAACAGAAACAGAAACAGAAACTGAGAATGGAATCAGGAAGAGAAGTATAGAATAGAAGAGAAGAGAAGAGAAGAGAAAGAAGAGAAGAGAAGAGAAGAGAATCAGGAATAGAAGAGAAGAGAAGAGAATCAGGAAGCGAACAGAACAGAACAGAAGAGAATCAGGAATAGAATAGAAATAGAATAGAAATAGGAATAGGAATAGGAATAGGAATAGAATAGAATAGAATAGAATAGAACAGCTGGAAGGGATCTTGGAGGTCTTCTAGTCAAACCCCCTATATCATTTCAGACAAATTACTGTCCAGTCTCTTTTTAAAAACCTCCAAGGATGAAGCACCCAGAACTTCTGGTGGCAAATGGTTCCACTGGTTAATTGTCCTCATTGTTAGGGAGTTTCTCCTTAATTCTAGAGTGCTTCTCTCCTTGATTAGTTTCCATCCATTGCTTCTAGTCTTGCCTTCTGGCTCTTTGGAAAATAAGTTGACCCCCTCTTCTTTGTGGCAGCCCCTCAAATACTGGAATACTGCTATCATGTCTCCCCTAATTCTTTTCTTTAGATTAGCCAATCCCAAATCCTGCAGCTGTTCTTTATATGTTTTAATCTCCAGGCCTTTGATCATCTTGGTTGCTCTTCTCTGAACTTTTTCCAAAGTCTCTCAACATGAATATAAATCTAAAGAGAAGCTTAACGTAGTTGGAAAAAGAAAGGAAACTTCCATCCTCTCCAAATATCCTAACATAGAAAGGGGTTGTTTTTCTACTCATGAGTTAGTAGTGCTTATTTTGTTATTTTCTTACTTATTTTTTTACTTATCTGGCTTTGAGAAAATGTTAGGTGCGATTTTTAGCCATGAAAAGATTATATAGGTCATCTACAACTTACAACAGTTTGCTTAGTGACCATTCAAAATTGAAAAAAGTGACTTATGACCCCTTTTCACACTTAACGACCGTTGCTGCATCCTCATGGGCCTGTGATCAAAATTCAGATGCTTGGCAACTTATTCGTAGTTAGGTTGGATACAATGTCCTGGGAACATGTCATCACCTCTTTGATTTTATTTATTCATTCATTCATTCATTCATTCATTCATTCATTCATTTATTTTGTCAAAAGCTTACAATACAATAGAAATAAGAATAAACATAAACTTAAATATAAGAAATAGGAACTAATAATTGGGGACAATAGGACAGGGACAGTAGGTGCGATTGTGCGCTTATGCATGCCCCTTACAGACCTCTTAGGAATGGGGTGAGGTCAATAGAGGTTAGTTTGAGGGTAAAGGAGTGGGGGTTTGAACAGGTAACAACAGAATCAGGTAGTGAGTTCCAGACATTGACCACTCCGTTGCTGAAATCGTACTTCCTGCATTCAAGTTTGGAGTGGTTTACATTGAGTTGATATCTATTGTGTGCTGTTGTGTTGTTGCAGTTAAAGCTGAAATATTCATTAACTGGTAAGACGTTGTAACATATGATTTTATGTACTATGCTTAAGTCCAATCTTAGCTGGCGTAGTTCAAGGTTGTCTAAGCCTAGAATCTCAAGTCTGGTGTAGGATATTCTGTTGCAAACAGAGGAATGTAGTACTCTTCTGGTAAAATACTTCTGGACTCGCTCAATTGTATTTATGTTTGATATACAGTGCGGATTCCAGACAGCAGAGCTGAATTCAAGTATTGGTCTAGCAACCTCCAGCTGAAAATGTTATCTAGTTTGGGTAATGAAACATTTGCAAGAAAGCAGCCAAGCAAGGCCCCTCATTTCAATCCAGAGCTACAAATATTCTCCTTTATTGGTGACCCTGTGATCATAAATGTGGGTGGAATGCCAACCACCCAAATTTTGATCACATGACTGCAGAGGCATTGTGACAGCTCTAACTTCGGGGCTCATAAGTCTTCATTCAGCACTGCTATAATTTCAAACAATCACTGAACAAATAGTCGTAAATTGAAAACTACCACTAAAAGAATTGATTGTAGTCAACTCAGAGAGACCCTGGGAAGAATTCCATAAATGAAAATCTTAAAGGAGAAAACAACTCAAGAAGCTCTGGAAAACTCTGAAAAATATGATCATAAAAGCCCAGTCTAGCACAATATCACCGAAAAAGAAAAACAAAAATATCTCAGAAGAAATCAGCATGGTTACACAAAGAACTCTCTGATAAACTGAAAGATAAAAAGGACAAGTACGAAAAAAAAATGGAAAGAGGGACACATAACTAAGGCAGAACAGCCTGAATCTTGAAAGAACAAAGTCAGGAAAACAAAGGCTCTGAATGAAGTAAGACCTGTAACCTACAAAGAAATGGAAGCAAAGATCATGGAGCATACGTAGATTTTCTGTTAATATTTGGAAGAAGACAATTTGGCTGAAGACGGTCTTGAAACTGTGCAGAATCAAGCATGGATAATGAATGGTTTAGGCACATTAGAAGTTGAAGCCCATTTGCCTTAAATTTCATCAGGTTGAGAAAAACTTTTAGGCCCTGCATTCTCAAAGACCACCGATTCTTCCCTCTGGTCCTTCAAGCACCAAGGGAAATAACTTCTATTGACCCAATAAAATTCTGCAACCAGTTCTGATAACACCCTGCAAGGCCTAAAATAATGATAACAGTCAGTTCCTAGGCTGATAAAGATTTAGGAGACAGTTATGTCAACGAGCAAGCTGCAATAGACTCTGTTATCAGCAAACAGGTTCGACCACCTGGCCTGAGGCAGTTAAAAACCTCAGTACACTTCGCTGTAGATTGTTCAAACTGGGAAATAATTCAGCCGCTAGAAATGTTGTGATCCCAACCTTCCCCCTTTACTCTCCCATTCATCTTATTAAAGAGACTGTGAGAATTGCATTTGGAGGGAAAAAAATCACTTCCAATTAGAGGCAGAGGTCAAAGAGCCTGACATAGCCTCCTCTCTGAAGGATGGCCAAGAATTCATTTTGCTGTTTTGTAAAGAATTGGGTGAAAGCATTCTGAAACTGCGTTAAAAACAGATGGCAGGAACTAAAGTGCTGCTTCATTCAGAATAGAATAAAAGAAAGGGACCTTGGAGGTCTTCTAGTCCAGCCCCTGCTCAGGTACCATTCCAGAAGTGGATGTCCAGCCTCTTCTTGTTTACACCCTCAGGGTTTGCAACACAGTCCTTTCGGCAGTTCCAGGAAGGCTCCACACCCGTTTCCACTACTCAGGTAGCCCTGAGGTCACAGACAAACCTCCAAGTGGCCTCAACAAACTCTCTAAAAAGGATGCAAAATGACCAGCTATCTGCAAAGAATATCAATTCTTCCATTCCGCACCATCCAGACAGAGCTGGAGAAGCTTCTTGGATGGGAAGCGAAACATCTTAAAAGAAAAACTAGGAAGTCCTCTTGAAAAAGGGATAGAAACCTGGCAGAATTCAAGCGAATCTTTTCTGTTTTCCCTTGGTACCAGTGTTTTCCAACCTCATCAGCTTCTAATGAACGAGTTTTATTGCCGGGATTTGCAGGAAATGGCCTTGCTGGCAGGGGAATTCTGGGGATTGAAGCCCATCTGGACTTCCGGAAGTTGTATGGCTGGGAAATACTGTCTTAGATTTTCATGGAATCCCATCCAGTTTTCACGCAGTTTATAAATCAACCCGGGTTAAGACTTTAGCAGCTGGAGAAGGGAACCAATCAAGGTATTTTGCTAAAAATGGCCGAATTTAGGTGCTTTGAAGGCAAAATTTGAAATGGGTGGTTGCCTAAATTAGAAACCGTTTTGATTTCAAAGCCATGCAGCTGAACTCTTGAAGGGATTTAAAGCATTTACACATCGCCCAGTAATTATTGGAAGCTGTGCAAAGGGGAAAAAGAGAAATTAATAGCTGAATAATCTTTGCATTAATGGCATTTTAACTGCCTGGGGAAGGAAAGCAGAGCCCGACCCGACCAATTGAGTCTATCCATTAATGTGATTTGAAAACAAGCAATAGTTTATTTATTTTTTTACTACAGTTTCAAAAGTATAGCTTTGAGGATGCATGGTGCCTGAGCCTAATTTTACTTCTTTACTTTCTCTGTCAATAAAGAGATTGCAAAAGATGGTTCCCCGAAGGCTTTTTTTTACTTTTTCAAATGAATGGCAAGGGCAAGGCACACATCAGCTTGAAAAATAAAGATCACCTATTTTATTTCTTTCTAAGGCAGCTGTGTATGCATGCCTTTTGCAAAAAAAAAAGTTAGAAAGCATTTCTTTCCCCCCTCACACCTGCAATCTGGCCATTTTGAATATTAAAAAAACATTAAAAAATGGAAGATAGTATTCTTTCCATTAACCATTGATCGGGGGTGGGATTCAAATATTTTAACAACCGGTTCTGTGCATGTGGCTTAGGTGGTGGGTGTGGCTTGGTGGTCATGTGACTTGGTGGACATGGCTTGGTGGTCATGTTATTGGCTGGGTGTGGACAACTCAATATCACTCACTTCGAGGCACACATCTCATCGCCTGGCCTCTCGTGACTGTGGGGATGCTGCAACAGTTGTAAGAGTGAAAAATGGTCATAAATCACTTTTTTCAGTGCCATTGTAACTTTGAATGGTCCCTCCACACAAGCAAAGTACCAGCAAAGGAGGGGGAAAAACTCCAGAGAAGTTCCAGAGACAGGAAGTCTAGTCCTACCAAGAATGTAATAAGGGTTAATGGAGAGGCAGTTTTTGTAAGCAACACCAGAATGTTTCCTTCCTGCCTTCCTTACAGGATTAGGCCAGTAATTTCTTCTAACAACCGGTTCTCCAAACTGCTTCAAATGTTAATAAACAGTTCTAGCGAATAGGTGCGAACTGGTAGAATCCCCCTCCTGCCATTGATATTATCTGATATATGTTTGCATGTACATGATTATAATCAGGGCTGGGCTGCTGGGGGTTCACAGGGGTTTGGGAGATCCTCTAGCTAAGATTCTGTGCAATTCAGAGAACCCCAAATCCCATTCCTGGCTGGCCCCACCCTACCCCACCCACCCAGCCCCTCCAGGAGTCCCGACGCGGCCCATTTTGGATGCAGGTAAGTGCAGGACACACACGGAGGTATGGAGAGGGTGAAAAACAGGCCTCCCAGAAGTTCAGGAAGGCTGGAAATGGGCCCGTTTCCTGCTTCCAGAGAGCCTCCGGAGCCCGTGGAAAGCCGTTTTTGCCCTCTCTCCCGGAGGCTCAGAAAAGCCTTTGGAGTCTCCGGAGGGCAAAAATGCCTCTCTTCACTGTGGTGCAGGAGGCCGACTAGGCCACGCCCACCATGGCCACACCCACCCCGCAACCGGGCAGAGAACCGTTTAGTAAAATTTTTGAAGCCCACCCCTGATTATAATGATTATGATGATGTTTATATTTTAACACTTTGAACACCTAGAAAACACTTCGTTCAATATAGAAATGGAATTTGTGACACAAAACAATAAAAATATTTGTCTATTGCAAAAAGAAAAAAAAGGAACGGGGACAGCATGCAGCTTTTGCGCTAAAAACAATGACTGCCAGCTTAGTTCAATGTTTGTGTGATAAGGCTTCCATTGATTTGATTAGTAGTTCATCCTCACTCTCTGGGGCTGGGGGAGGATAATGTATGCCCGAGCACCAAGTTATGCAAAATAAGTGCCTTTGTAATGCATTCACTTCACAACAATTAGTCCATTTTCAGGGAGAAGCCTTAAATGAATTTGGTAGCTAAAGGTCAACTGGCCAGCTCCAGCATGACCTTTTAATGATGATTGGTTCTGAGATTACATTAATAAGGTCATGTGTACACATGCTTCGATGGCTTAGCTTGACATTGTGTCTGCGTGCTCGGGCATACAGACTCCAAATGATGGCAGCATGAATCGTAAATTAGATGACACCCAGGCGTGTCAAGCATTTGGAACAGATAATAATAGAGTTGGAAAGGACCTCGGAGGTCTTCTAGTGCAGTGGTCGCCAACCAGTGGGCCGGGGACCATTGGTGGTCCGTGAGAAAACTTTGGTGGCCCACAGAGAAATGTCACCCCCAAAGCAATTAATACCGGCTGCGCAGGAACACAAGGCTTGTATTGCTTGCATTGCGAACAACACATGGTAGTGAGGGAGGGGGGAAAGGGCGGAGGGGGGGAACAGGCCCCACTCGTCCCACATGCCTGGCCTGGCCACCAGGCTGCTTCTTTCTGCTTCTTTCTTCTTCTGCTTTTGGCTGCACTCAAGGAAAGCAGAAAAAGTCTTTCTTTCTCTCCCCCAAACTCCGCCAGAAATGAGTCTCTGGGACCCTGCAAGGCCTCCTGCTCCGAGAGGCTGCGCCGGCACGAGAAGTCTCACAAAGACTCATTTCTGGTGGAGTTTGGGGGAGACAAAGAAAGACTTCTGCTGCTTTCCTTGCAGGAAGCCAAAAGTCTCTCTCTCTTCTCTCTCTCCCCCTGAGAACGGAGCTGGAGACGGTATCCTGCGATCCCAAATAAAGAATGATTGATCGGTAGGAAAACGGGGCGGGGAATTTTCCTGCAGAGTTTTTTGGGGGAGATTTTCCCAGGGTCTCTGGTCCGTAGGATTTAAAATCATGAACTTGGTGGTCCCTGAGGTCCAACAGGTTGGCGACCCCTATTCTAGTGCAACCCCCTCTACTTGAGCAGAAGACCCTATATCATTTCAGACAAATGGCTGTCCAGTCTCTTTTGGAAAGCCTTCAGTGATGGAGTATCAATGGTGGGATTCAAATTTTTTTACTACTGGTTCTGTGAGCGTGGCTTGGTGGGTGTGGCTTGGTGGGCGTGGCAGAGGAAGGATACTGCAACATCCCCATTCCCTCCCCGTCCCACTAACCTGCTTTCCAGCTCCATTCTCCTGTGTAGGGCAACAAAAGAAGACCCAGCCAATCAGCTGGGACTCAGGAGGCAGACAATAGATGGGGGAGGGGCCAGTCAGAGGTGGTATTTGCTGGTTCTCTGAACGACCCAAAATTTCTGCTACTGGTTCTCCAGAACTGCTGAATACCACCTCTGTGGAGCACCCATAACTTCTGGAGAAATTCCTGGGATTTTCTGCAACTCTGCACTTGAAAACTGAGAAGTCAGTCTAACGAAGCACTTTAAGGCCAATACACTCTTAACTGGCAATTTTTGGAATAAATTTTGGGCTCCCGTGTGGCCATAAATCAAGGATTATCTGTGTAATCTGTCGTCCCCACTCCCGATCCTGTTCTGTTGTTCAGCTAAACACTCTTCTATTTTCTCTTCTTAGGCTCTGGTGCCTCTGGTCATTTTCACCAGCCTCCTTTTCGTTTTTTTTTCTCTATTGAGTATTCTGGACCTCACTCTTAACTGACCCTAATTACATTTCCAACAACCTATTATTCTCCGATGTCAAATTCCTTCGGGCAGTGACCAGTTTTCTTTCTTTCTTTCTTTCTCTCACCCCGACGCTGAAAACATGCCTTTCGGATCGATTGTGCTGCAAATATCAACGAACCGATTTTCTTCCCGGAAATTAATCGTTTAAGTATTCTGTGTCGCTCATGAATGAGGCTACCCTAATTACATTATAAAATGCTTAAGGGAGGCGTCAGCCGTACCCTTGCAACGATGAAATTACAAGTGGGCACGCAAGATGGAGAAAATAGGGCGAGCAATCAATCGAAAGCAATTTTTGTAGGACAAATATTGTGGCGGAAGCTGCCAGCTTTTAGAGCCGCCTGGAGAGAAATTAAACAACAGCTAGCCTCGTTGCTTTATTAAACCACTGCTAAAAAATATTTGCCATATAAAGGTTGCCATATAAAGAGCGTTTGCTGGAATTGGGTTATGCCTAGTTTGATGAAAAGAAGGCGTAGAGGTGACGGGATAACGGTCTTCCAATATCTCAGGCGCTGCCACAAAGGAGAGGGAGTCAAGCTACTCTCCAAAGCACCTGAGGGCAGGACAAGAAGTAATAGGTGGAAACTAATCAAGGAGAGAAGCAACTTAGAATTAAGAAAAAAATTCCTAACAGTTAGAACAATTAATCAGTGGAACAACTTGATTGCAGAAGTTATCAGTGCTCCAAGAGCAAAAGATTTTTTTGGACAACCAATTTGTCTGAAAATGATATAGGGTTTCCTGTCTAAGCAGGAGGTTGGACTAGAAGACCTCTAAGGTCCTTTCCAACTCTGTTTATTCTATTCTATTCTATTCTATTCTATTCTATATTCCATTCCATTCCATTCCATTCCTCTATTCTATTCTATTCTATTCTATTCTATTCTATTCTATTCTATTCTATTCTATTCTATTCTATTCTATTCTATTCTATTCTTATTCCATTCCTGACTCTATTCCTGGTTCTGTTCTGTTCTGTTCTGTTCTGTTCCTTTCTATTCCTGATTCTGTTCTGTTCTGTTCTGTTCCCTTCCCTTCCATTCCTGATTCTATTCCTGGTTCTGTTCTGTTCCCTTCCCTTCCATTCCTGATTCTATTCCTGATTCTGTTCCTGATTCTGTTCCTGATTCTATTCCTGATTCTGTTGTTCTGTTCTGCTCTGCTCTACCAAAAAAAAAAGCTTTTCACTTCATGTTCAAAACAACAAAGGTAAGTTTAGGTGTCCAGCATCAAAGTGCCTACCAGATTTTGACTGGGCATAGATACTCAGTACAAACAGCCCCTCACTTACAACCACAATTGAGCCCAAAATTTCTGTTGGCTAAGCAACGCAGTTTTTAAGTGACTTTTGACCCATTTTTCGACCTTTCTGGCCACAGCTGTTAAGTGAATCATTGCAGCGGTTAAACCACCAACATGGTTGTTAAGTGAATCTAGCTTCCCCATTGACTTTGCTTGTCAGGGGGTCCCAAAAGGTAATCACATGCGCCCGGGATCCTGCAACCATCATAAATACCAACTGCCAAATGTTCAAATTTTGATCACCTGACCATTGGGAAGCTGCAACAGTCCCAAGTGTGAAAAACAGCCATGATTCACTTTTTTTCAGTGCCGTTGTAACTTTGGACAGTCATTCAATAAATGGCTGTTGAGTTGAGATCTACCTGCACTTGGATAAGAGATTTTGGAAAATCAGGGCTGTGGGAGTGACTAAGACAGGCAATTTTAAGACTTGTGAACTTCAACTTCCAGAATTCCTCCCTGTCCAGTCATGTTAGCTCAGGAATTCTGGGAGTTGAAGCCCACAAGTCTTAAACTTGCCAAGTTTGAAGACCCTGGACTAGAACAGAATAACAGAGTTGGAAGGGACCTTGGAGGTCTTCTAGTCCAACCCCCTGCTTAGGCAGGAAACCCTACACCACTTCAGACAAATGGTTATCCAACATCTTTTAAAAAACCTCCAGTGTTAGAGCATTTACAACTTCTGGAGGCAAGTTGTTCCCCTGATTAATTGTTCTGTCAGGAAATTTCTTCTAGGTTGCTTCTCTCCTTGATTTAGTTTTCATCCATTGTTTCTTTTCCTGCCTTCAGGTGCTTTGGAGAAAAGGACCAAGAGACTAAGAGAACCCCAGAAGAAGGTAGGAGGAGAAGAAGCCATTGCACTGTCAAAGAAGTCACTAGGAACTGAACTCTAGTTGAAGGAGGCTCCATATTACATCCTCTCTTGGCCTCAATAAATCCAAACATTTCCGGGAAAATTTAAAGCAGGGTCTAGTATTTTCGGCTCACTTAGGCCCTTAATCTGGTTCCTGAAATGAAAGAACCTTCAACAGCCAACCGGGGATTGATCTCCTGGCGAGATGCTTGTTCAGCAGTTCCTTCTTTTCTGCACATGTACAAGAATTGGCTTAACCATCTGTTAATTATTTATTTCTCTTCCTTACTGGAAGAAAGACAATTGAATATAATGAGGCTTGAGGAAAAAAATGAAGATAATTGTTTGCAGCAGCAGTGGCGGAAGGATAATGTCTCTGCTGAAAACTGAACCTGGAAGATTATCCCAAGGTCCCTAATGGCTATTTCTACGTCTCTGAGATTCTTTGCCATTTTTTTCTCTCTCCCATCCCCACACCTCCCCTCCCCCAAAATAATCCCAGCATCCTCAAGGACAAACCCACTAAGTCGCAGTGGTACCAGCTATTTTACTGAATTAGAAATAAAAGTGTTAACTTCGGAGAGAGGCGAGGAAAAGAAAAGCACAGGAGGCTTAAATCTTCGCAAACAAGTGAATCGGTTGAGCTCCAGGTTTGAAATGCCAGAATTAAGTGGTAGTTTCAAAAACTATCTGTTGAAAGTTCTGTCACGATCCTAATCAACCGGGGCTTAGTAAATTCATGCAGGAGAAAAGAGGCATTCTTTCCTGACGTGAGAAATATTTATGGAAAAAATGCTATGCCGTTTCAAAGATGCTCGGTTTTCTTTATGTTCTCCAACCCTTAAGAGTCAGAATTGTGGGGCCTTCGGTGCTCTCTGAGCTTGATGGTTTTCCTGCAGACATTTCATTATCCAACTAGGTATCGTCATCATTGCATTGATGATGACGATGATAATGATAAGGAGGAGAAGGAGGAAGATACCTAGTTGAGTAATGAAATGTCTGCAAGAAAACCACCGGAATAGCAGAATAACAGCATTGGAAGGGAAGGGATTTTGGAGCTCTTCCAGTCCAAGTCAGGAAACCACTTTCAGACAAATGGTTGTCCAAATTCTTCTTAAAAACTTCCAGTGTTGGAGCATCCACAACTTCTGGAGGCAAGTTGTTTCACTGATCAATTGTTCTAACTGTCAGGAAATTTCTCATGAATTACGGTTACCTTTTTGGTAGGCTCCCAGAATCACGGTGACAAATTAACCTGTCCAATTGTAAAAGCAAAAGCTGGTGAACCACAGATATACTCCTGCCATTACAGAGGTGTGAAAAAACCCCGTGTTTTCTAGCATTAGCAGAAAAATCCATTTGTGTCTGCTTGTAATATGCTACTCCTAAATTGTAGGTGGCTTCATGTCCGGCCTAAGGATTGCCCCCGGTTTTGTAGGGCAGCATGAGTGTATTTTGTAGCATATTTCACATAAAGGGTCTGTGAGAAATTTTATATCAAAATATCCTTTATACCCTTGATGGCGAACCTATGGCATGCAGAACCATTTGTGCTGGCACGTGAGCTGTAAGTAAACTTACCTCACTGAGTATGCGCACACCTCACAGCTGATTTTCTGCTGGTTTGAGGCCTTTTTGGGACTCCCAGGGGTTTGAGGAAGGCTTCTGCAGGCTTTTCAGGATGAAAACTAGGCCCGTTTTGTCACTTCCTGTTTTTCCAGAAATACCGGAAGTGACAAAACGGACCTGGTTTTGGGCCTGAAAAGCCTGGCCGAAAATCAGCTGTGAGGCACAATGCAGGTAAGGGGAT
Source organism: Pseudonaja textilis (assembly GCF_900518735.1). Next base: position 3,031,570 of record NW_020769341.1, read on the forward strand.
GGCAGAGGTGGGGGGGTGGGGATTGCGCATGCACACATAGGGGACATAGGGGTCACACATTGCCTTCTGGGTGCTGGCACGTGAGCATGAGCATGCAAGCGCGCACACAATTTTTGGCACAGGAGTCCAAAAAGGTTATCCACCACTGCTTTATACTGTTTCCATCTTCCCTTAAAACATGAACAGAATCCACAATGGACTGAGAATCAGCGTCTCTGTTGGATAATTGACCGAAAAGCTGAAAGTGAATTAATCAAGTAAAAAATAACAAACGGGGAAAATCTTTTGCTCAAACTTCCTCAAAACCTCAAATAAGTTATCCAGGCCTAATTCCAGGGGTAGTATTCATCCGGTTCGGTATGGTTTGGGCAATCTGGCTGTTAATTTTACATCCAGTTCGCCGAGTCAGTAGTTCCGAAGACCAGCTGGCACCGCCCCTTCACTCTCAGGAGTCCCCACGCACCTGGGTCTAGCTATCAGGTAAGTACAGTTTCCTAGGCCCAAAACAGGGAGCAGGGTGTCAGGGGTGCAGAACACCCCCCATGGCCCATTTTGTGTCTCCTAAGGCTCCAGGGAGGCTTTTTAGGCCTAAAACGGGGCCCGGGGGAGGGGTAGTCCTCGCCTTACAACACTTCATTTAGTGACCTTTGGAAGTTATAACAGCACCAAAAAAAGTGACTTAGGACCATTTTTCACACTTATGAATCGCCACGGGATTTACGTCCCGTTGTCTGACAAACCGACTCACACTTACGACGGTTGCAGTGTCCAAGGATCACACGATCCCCTTTTGTGACCTCCTATCTAGCTAAATCAATGGGGGAAGCCAGAGTCACTCAACAATCGTGTTACTAATTTAACGACGACAGGGATTCACTTAGCAACCGCGGCAAGGCAAGCTGTAAAATGGAGCAAAACTCAGTTAATAATTACCTTGCTGAACCACATATATTTGGGGCTCAATTGTGGTCATTAAGTCAAGGACGATCTTGTTTTTCACGGTGTTGCTTTACCCTGTTTCTCTGTGGCTGCCCCTAAAGGCCATCGCTTTGCTTTTAGGAATAAGGATTTCTTCTCACCTCACAGCTATCAGGATCTCATTTCTGTTTATTCTCATGCAACCCCACCCCTGAGTTGGAACCCCTAATTATCCTTCTGACAGGTCCATGAGAAAAACAGACAATTTCCACCACCCTCCCCTCTTCCTTTGGTAATAGAGATAATTGATTTTATTTATTTTTTAACTGCCAGTGACTCACAGAGATGGTTGTGTGTGACCACATCTTCAAACTACGCAGGAGATATTTTTTCTCTCCTATGCTTGTTTTTCAGCTGTATGGGTTTTGCGGAGTGTGCAAGCAAACACTCATTTTCCCTCATTTGCAAGTTAATGCAAAGGCTAATCCATTATCTGCGCATTATCAAGCCGCAATGATGCGCACGAATGGCGCTGGGCCTTCGTTCAGTATAAATGAATCACTGGATGCAGCCATTCAAAACAATCTGGTGTTCCAAAATATTATCTTGAGAGTCTCATGTTCAATGACCTTTTGATACTCTAATTAAGGAAGGATGATTAAAAATGCCTGATAACTCAGGGAATAGAAATATCCTCTGTCATTTCCTATTATTCTTTGTGATGGATCTGGCTAAATCTTGTTCAATCATTTTCACCGCAATGGGAATATAATTCCGTGTTAACCCCACTCTAGAGGAATTTATAACCAAGGGAATAATCAACAAATATATATGTGTGTGTGTGTGTGTCTGTGTGTCTGTGTGTCTTTGTGCGTGTGCACGCACGCGCTCCTTCCCAGCACAATGAGGGAAACCAGATTCGCTTAACGACTATGTAGTTGACTTAATGACTGCAGTGATTACCTTAACAAGTGCGGCAAAACAGTTACAACACTGGGCACGACTCTCGTAGCAACCACCTTGCTTAGCAAGGAAAATTCTGGTTCCCATTGCAGTCATAAGTCAAGGACTACCTGTCTACTATACAGAAATGCCAAACAGAGAATTTCATTGCAAAGTCTTCTAACACTGAAGATCAATGTAGAGTAGAGTAGAGTAGAGTAGAGTAGAGTAGAGTAGAGTAGAGTAGAGTAGAATAAATGTGTGGCCCAGGTGAGATAGAAGCTAAAGAAGGGAATGGGTTGCACAGAGAGCACCAAGGATACACAGATCGAGCCTGAGCTACAAGTATTCAATAGAATAGAATAGAATAGAATAGAATAGAATAGAGTAGAGTAGAGTAGAGTAGAGTAGAGTAGAGTAGAGTAGAATAGAATAGAATAGAATAGAATAGAATAGAATAGAATAG
>NW_020769341.1:3033905-3049000 GCF_900518735.1 Pseudonaja textilis
GAATAGAATAGAATAGGAATAATACAATAGAATTAGAATTAGAATAACAGAATAAGAGTAAGAGTAAGAGTAAGAATAGAATAGAATAGAATAGAATAGAATAGAATAGAATAGAATAGAATAGAATAGAATAGAATAGAAAAGTTCTTTTTTGGCCTATGGGGTTAGACACACAAGGAATTTGCTTCCGGTGCATAAGATCTCAATGTACATACAAACAACAATGTGATAATGCCAAAGGTGTTTTTTCAGGAGGTAACTGGACTTTCTTGTTTTTTCTTTTGAGGATGTTTCACTTCTCATCCAAGAAGCTTCTTCAGCTCCGATAGGATGGTGGGGAATGGAAGAAGCTGAAGAAGCTTCTTAGATGAGAAGCGAAATGTCTTCAAAGAAAAACCAGAAAGTCCAGTTGCCCCCTGAAAAAGCACCTTTGGGACAACCATGACCTGGATGACTGAGAATCTCTACAGACGTTTAACAATGTGATAAATAATAAATCATAAGATACAATCACAAATCATAAGGTACACACAACAAAGTGATCAATCCTAAGATACCAATAGGAATAGGCAATAGGAAAGATGAGAAGGATAATAGCAATACAGCCCTATTGCTAAAATATAAATAAACTATCTTTAGGCCTAAGACTGTGTTGTGAGTATTAGGTGTTTAGCAGAGTGATGGCATGAGGGAAAAAACTATCTAGTACTTTTGGCATGCAATGCCTTATAGCAGCATCCTGAGGGGAGAAGTTGACACAGATTATATCCAGTTTATGTCTTCAACGTAAAGCAGGCAGTAGTTTTGAGATTTCAAACCTGTAATAAATCCGCACCGATAGGCATTTCTCACAGCTAAATAATGTGACTTCCACTCAAATAGCTTAAATGGAAAATAAAGGGTGGGTTTTTTCCCAACACACTGCTTTGTTTGTGTTTATAACAATGTCTCTCTAGGGTGAGAAATAATTAACTTACCCTTTCCAATGTAATTTCTTCAAATTCATATTCAATCTCTGTGCCGTTGACCTAAAAATGATATAAAGAAAATCTATTAATACCTGTGGGAAACATGTTTTCTGGAGGGTTAACGTTGCTTAATGTGTGATTAAGCATTGCATGATATATATATATATATTTAAATTAAAAAAATACCACTTTCTCATTCAAATCAATGTAACATTTTATCCAGAGAATAGCTGATTTTTCAGTTACGTGACAGGAAAACTCTCTCCATGAGAACTGATCTGTCCAAAAACGGTACAAGCAGTCCTCGTTTAATGACCATTTGAAGTTACCCTAAAAAGTGACTTATGATCATTATTCACATTTACAACCATTGTAGGATCCTGTGATGACTCGGGGCGTGGCACAAAGGCAATACAGTCAGATAAGCAATAGGAGTCCCTTTATTATCTCCAACTTTGCCCCCAATGTCCAAGTTACCTTCGGCTGGAGAAAAACTCTCCCAGGAACAGCCTTTAAGTGGAGGAAATTCAGTCCAAAACAAGGTACACACAAACTGTAACTTAAAATCCAAACAAACCAAACTGAAGTAATTAGCCTGACAGGGCAGGAGAAGGAATTTCAGACTTGAAAGCATGACAAAACTCACACAGTTGGGAAAATGCCAGGAACACAGATAAGCCATGACGATACAAGATAAAGTCACATTTGCTCCGAACAGCTTGCTGCGTTCAGCTTGCCTTTTTTTATACACTGTGTTCCCAGCTGCAGCTAATGAAGGGAATCAGGCCCTTTCCTCCCCTGTAAGCCATGCAACCCACATTGCTCCCTTCTCTGTTCCTCCCTGCGTGCCCTAGGATGAAGAGGGGGTGGGCCTGGGTCTTCCTCTGAACTCCCTCTCCCTTGTTCTACCTCTCCCCTGCTCTGGCCAGCCGGACTTTGCCCTTCCCCAGTTTCTTCCACAGCCAACGGAGCCACCACTCTCATTCCCTATCACCTGTTCGGCCTCCCCCTCTGAGTCAGATTCTGACAGGGGCATGACACACCCCTAATGATCACATGATCAAAATTCAGATGCTTGGCAACTGACTCATATGGGATCCCCATTTTGTGACCTTCCAAACAGCAAACTTAATTGGGGAAGCCTGACTCACTTTAACAACCATATTACTCACTCAACAACTGCAAGTGATTCGCTTAACAACCATGGCAAGGAAGTTCATAAAATGGGACAAAATTTCCCTTAACAACTGTCTCACTTAGCAGCAGAAATGTTTGGCTCAGTTGCAGTCATAAATGGAGGACTACCTGTATTTTAAATCCCTTTTCCTAACAATTTCTAGAGGGTTTAGATGAGGCTTCGAACCGGGAAAGGAAGAAACTGGAACTAAAGATTTAACTAAACTGGACTAAAATATTTTGGGAATAAACAGGCATAAAATAAAGCTGGATTTAAGATTGTCAAAAAATAATAATAATAAAGTTTACAAATTGGAGACTGGACTGTGCTGGAATATTAAGGTTCGAAAAACCCTAAATAAAAAAATAGGGGGAAAAGGTGAAGACTTTGTACAATGGAGAGTGCCACCTTTTGACAAAAACTTGAGCTCAAACAAAAGGGAAAGCATCCTGTTTCTGAATGAACTTGTGTGGATATAACATTAAAGAAATATTGAAACAAAGTAAGAATCTTAGAAAATGAAAGCAGAACCAGAATAAAGGAAAAAGCAAGGAAAGACTGACTGTGGGATTGATTGATGTTTTTGATATAGACCCTCGGCTGGAATAACTGAGAACTTTGGATAATTGAAAGAAGAAAGAAGGAAAGTAAAAGTGTTTTTTTTTGTGTGGATTTTAACGATCATAAAATATAAGAGTGTGTAATGATGATATCTCTTCAGGAATTAAAAATGGAACTTAAAAATATGAGAGAATTACTACAGGAAAGAGGCGAATCACTTTGCTCTGTGTTAGAAAAAATGGAAATGGCGATTGAAGAACAAGAAGAAAGAGCTTCAGAGGAGGAGGAGTCGACTCAAGAAGACATTTTAAATAGACAATTAACACAAAGAACACTACAAAGAAGTGGGGAAAGAAGGAAGGTTAAAAAGTTGAAATTTAAGAAGGCAATCAAAAGGGGGAATACCTGTGAAGTCAGGAAAGGCAGAGAGACCCAGCAGAAAAGGGGAAAGGAAGATATCAAGAAAGAGAGGGATATAAACTGGAATGAGAAAAGATATGGGGAAAAGAGGGGGAGGAGAAGCAGTAAGAAACAGGTGCATGAAATAAAGAAATACGGAAATAGTAAAATGTTGAAAAGAAATTGGTTTTTCAGAGATAATGGTTGATGAATTAAAAAGGGGATTCTGCAGGGTGACAAGGGGTAATAAGAACATTTCTGCAATTAAAAATATTTAGAAAATAGGGTAATATACATACTGATAGCTCTTATTAAAAATCAAGGGGGGAAATATGCTGTGGAATCCAAATGAAAAGATGTAATGATTATTATTGTAACTTCTTAAAAATAATGGTTTATTGGGAATCAAGATGAGGAAATAAAGGTATATTTTAATCATTGAGGTATCACACTCAAAGCAGTAAAAGGGGGGAAACTTATACTTGGGTTTTTTTTTTTTAGTGTTAAAATTTGTATTAATCTAGAATTTATAAAAAGAATGTGTAATGGAAAGGGAATATGACAGACTAAAGAACCAACTATATTAATAAGTTAATATAGACTATTAAAAGCAAGGAAAGACATTGGCAACTTATTATTATTATCATTATTATTAGGCAAACACATATTGTTTATCTTTATTTTTAAAATAAATATTAAAAGAATTATATTTGAAATAATTGAAATGAAACAAAACGATGTTTCGATAGAGATTAATGAAAGAGACTAGAATTAATGTGTTTGTTTCTCTCCTTACTGAAAATTTGGAATGGAAAAGGTAATAATAGAATTAAGTATGCATAATAATAATAATAATAATAATAATAATAATAATAATAATAATAATAATAATAATAATAGAATTAAGTATGCATATATGAATGTATAATTGCTGTCATATTTGTATGTAAAGGTGATGACCTGGAAATACGTTGTCCACTAAAAAGAGATTTTTGTTTTTAATGTGAAAAACTGAATAAAATTTGTTAAAAAAAAAAAGAAATGTTTGGCTCAGTTGCAGTCATAAATGGAGGACTACCTTTTTAATAAGAGTTATCGGTATGTATTTTAAATCCCTTTTCCTAACGATTTCTAGAGAGTTTAGATGAGGCACTAACAGGAATTTACTTGGCTGCAGCCCAAAAAGAAGAAATTTTTAAAATGCTGTGGTTGTAATTCATTGAAGTCACTAATATTTGAGCTTGAGTGAAATAGAACAGAATTCTTTCTAGAATAGAATTCTTGTATTGGCCAAGTGTGTGACACAAGGAATTTGTCTTTGGTGAATAAGCTCTCAGTGTATGTTAAAACTACATTCATCAAGTATCATAAGATAGAACATTTAGTGATAGTCATAGGATACTAAATAAGCAATCAAAATCATACTAGGAAACTAAATAAAACAATATAAATTATAATGATACAAGCAACAAGGTTATAGTCGTAAGCAGTAGGAGATAGGTAATAAGAAGGATGAGAATATTAATACAGTCTTAGTAAATAGTTTGACAGTGTTGTAGGAATTAGTTGCTTAGCAGAGTGATGGCATTCGGGAAAAAACGGTCCTTGTGTCTAGTTGTTCTGGTGTGCAGTGCTCTATAGCATCGTTTTGAGGGTAGAAATTGAAACTATTTATGTCCAGGATATAAGGGATCTGTAAAAACCTTTATCTTATTTAAATTGATTGATTCATTCATTCATTCACTATGTGTTATCAAACTGGACTTGATTCTTTGCAACTGCACAGATTTTTTTGCAAGGTGATACTTTTCTTACTTAACCCCAAAAGTGTGTGTGAGGGAAACCCTATTTTACCTTTTACCTAACAACAAATATCTCTGGATGAATTCCATATTTTTTTTTCTTATTCCACCCAGTGCCTCACAAGCACAACCCGGTCCTTTCGAAGTTGCATTTAAAGCCTCATCCCTGTTTCGCCATTGTTCAATTATTTACATTTTAACCGGTGTTTTGGGACTTGGTTCTGGTTTCAAAAATCCAGTGAAAAGACTCATTTCGGACTGGGTTGGAACAGTACAGAGACATCTGAGATTAACTTAGATGTGAACAAAGCTCTTACAACACAAGTGCTAATAAGAGGCCCTCTTTGTCTGTGTTTAAAAGCTCAAAAATCCTCTGTCCATGCCTAAGAAGCTGTACCATTGTCTGCAATACCTTAACATAAATTCCTTTTATTATGTTTTAATAGAAGCTTCCGATAATGTATTGAATGTCCTCTTCTATCTTACTAACGTTCTTCAGTAATGCTTTTCTTTGCTTTGTGCAATGCTGCCAGCTTTTCTTTGTGTTAAAAGCAATCCTCAAGATTTCCTGACAATGGTCAGCATCTTTCTACCTCCTTGCATAATGACAGAATTATGAAAATTAAGGCTTATATAACCCATGGATGGCCTGTGTCGTATTCTTAATGCAAGAAAATGGAGGAACAAAAAAGAAAAGAAAAGACATTTTCCAAGTAAGCCATTCTTTGGGATCATCTTTTCCCAACGACATACGGTGACTATTTATATAATTGAGAATATATCTGCTGAATATAAATCCACACTGGCAACAAGAAAGGCATCCGACCAGTAAACACTCCACTCCATTCAGTTGCCCAGACTCCACCCTGCAAAGGATTATGGGGTCGTTAAAAGGAGATTGTTAGGAATAACATAGGTTACCTAACGTAGTTTGGGTAAAATAATATATATAAACTATGATAGTAAGTTTAAGTGTGTGTCACTTTAAACTGCAAAGCATGTAATTTTGGGTGCGGTTGTGAACCGCCAAAAGAGGGAGCAAGAGAACCTGCTGGATTGCTGACGATTGCTGGTTTGATGGATTGATGGTTTGCTAACTGCGTGTTCCCTACTGCTGAGTTGCTGCGTCGAGGGAAGAAAGGAGGTTTGACTTCTTCATATCTCTAGTGCGAGGAGATATATTACTGGACTGGTATTTGTAAGTTTACTGACCTCTTTTTCGACACTGGACTTTGCAACTGAATAATCCCCGGACGGACTGAACTAGTGAATGATATATGGACTGTTTTGACTATGCTAAAACTATTACTGGAATAAACTATTTAACTAGCACAGTGTATCTGTTTTACTGAGTGTAAACTACAAAAACGTTTATCTCACATATTTTGCCTGCCTGACTGCCGTGCAGATTCTGCTAGGGTGTATCCCTAACAGAGACGATGATGATGATACAGTGACTTGCTTCTGAGTTGTCAGAAGATGCAGCGGTTAACAGGAGAGAGAGAGAGATGATATTAGCTAGGGCAGGGGTCACCAACTCTCGACCCACGGCCCACTTCTGGTTTCTTCTCCTCCTCCTCCTCTCCTCCTCCTCTTGCTGACGAACTACATTTAATAGTTTTGATGACAAATGTGGCCTCTTCAAAGCCAATTATCTTTCCTGTAATAAGAAGTAAGAACCATCTAATTGGTTTACCAGAATTCAATAATGCCATAATAGCTTCTGTACCGTTCACTGGATTTACTGGACGCCTTCATAAATGCTGGATTCTGTATTCCACCTGGTTTTACCAATTTCTGACTTCAGGGAATTCTCACGTATAATTAAGTCTTCCATATAGGACACTCAGTGTCTTATGCAGCATGTTTTACTTTGGAGCAACAGATATAACACTTCCATTGCTGTTTGATTTTATTTTTTCAGTTGTTCGGTTTATTAACATCTTCCTTCTCAGATTCCGGTCAATGTCATTGTCCTAAGTCAGATACCATTTCTTAGTCTGTGACTTCTTCCTTCCCTTCCCTCACAATTCATACAGATGCTTTACCCACAGGCTCTGTACTGTAAATACAGGTGCTTCTTGATTTACGACGGACCTCCCCAGATCTACTAACAACCAAGTCACATGATCACATTTGAGGCACTCAGCAACGGCCCATATTTTTGGCTATTTGCAGCATCCCTGGGTCACATGATCACAATTTGTGACATTTTTTTTGTCAGAAACTGATGTTTATTTCCAGTTTCCAGCAAAAAGACCCATTGCGGACAACGGATTCACTCAATGACCGTGGAAAGTGCATTCACTTCATGATTGGCCCTTCCTTCCTTCCTTCCTTCCTTCCTTCCTTCCTTCCTTCCTTTTCTTTCCTTCCTTCCTTCTTAAAAGAATTCTCCAGTAGATCTGTTATTTTCTTGCAATGCTTCCATATACACCTCTTTTTGCAATTACAGACTGCAATCTGCTTAAACCTGTAAAATGTTTCATTGGGGTAGACTTTGAGCCTTTTCTGATTCAAAATCTTAATGTCTTTGTGGGATTGAAAAATTTGAAAACGAGTAGACTCACCATATTACACATGATCTTCAGTGCCGGTGGTGGGATTCAAATTTTTTTACTACAGTTCTGTGGGCGTGGTGTGGCTTGGTGGGTGTAGTGTGGCTTGGTGGGCGTGGCATGGCTTGGTGGGCGTGGCATGGCTTGGTGGGCATGGCAGAGGAAGCATATTCAAAATCCCCATTCCCTCCCCACCTCACTAACCTGCTTTCCAGCTCCATTCTCCTGTGCAGGGCAACACAAGAAGACCCAGCCGATCAGCTGGGACTCAGGAGGCGGAGAATAAATGGGGGCGGGGTCAGTCAGAGGCGGCATTTGCTGGTTCTCCAACTACTTAAAATTTCCACTACTGGTTCTCCAGAACTGGTCAGAACCTGCTGAATTACCATCTCTGTTCAGTGCTCATACCAACAGATGTGGCATCTTGTCCAACTCAAAGTGCTGTTAGTTTTCAGCAGTGTTGATCGGATCTGGCCTTCTGGGCCAGAAAAAAAAAGGAAGATTTAGGAGTCTATTGTTCATTATGTGATGTAAATAACAGAACAATAGAAAGACAAGAGTTGGAAGGGACCTTGGAGGTCTTCTAGACCAACCCCCTACTAAAGAAGGAAACCCTATGCCTTTTTAGACAAATAGCTGTCCAATTGCTTTTGCACAAAGACAAGTTTGCCCTTTTGTCAGAAAACGGCAAGGTTTAAAAGCTTTAGCCATCAAATTTTATGGATATTAATCTGCCAGACTCTCTAAGCACAGTTAAACAATTGAAGTACACCACCTGTAGTCTGATCTAAGCATAGTTCACAAAATTGTCTGCTATAACATCTTGCCTGTCAATGACTTCTTCAAGTTCGACCACAATAATACATGGGCAAACAACCGATAGAAACTCAAGGTAAACTACTCCAAACTCGATTGCAGAAAATATGATTTCAGCAACAGAATGGTCAACGCCTGGAACGCCCTACCCAACTCCGCTGTTACAGCCTCAACACTTCACAGCTTCAACCTCGAACTGTCTATCGTGGACCTCACCCCGTTCCTAACAGGTCCTTAAAGGAAGTGTGCATAAGCGCACCAGCGTGCCTACCGTCCCTGTCCTACTGTCCCCATGTATCTGTATTTACTCCCTTTGTTCTTATTTATGTTCATACTTATACTTGTCATCTTGTACACGTTTGACAAACAAATAAATAAAATAAAATAGTAATCATACATTTTTAAAAAAACAGTCTCATTTCAATCTTAGTTTTCCATCATGAGCAGCCCATAGAAAACGGGAGAATTATTCTTGCAGTTCTTGTCTTAGGCTGCTTTTTTTTAACCTTCTAAAAATCAAGCCAATCTTTTGGAGAAAATTATTCCGACCAAGTACGCAGGAGACAAAGTTAATTTGTACGACCAGGGAGAGGGTTTGCTTCTCTTAGTGCATTGGGACTATGGACGTGCCTTGCTTGGCGGAGGGATGATTATAAACTGAGCCAGGTGTTTCTCATTAAACCCGTTTAAAAGAAAAGCGTGTGGAAGGTTTTATGGAGGGGTGGGCTTCAAACATTTTAGCAACGGGTTCTCTGACCGGTTGCTGGGTGGGCGTGGCCATGGTGGGTGCGGCCTAGTCGGCCTCCTGCACCATGGCGGGGTGGAGGTGAGTCTGGAGGCTTTTCTCGAGCCTCTGGGAGGGCGAAAACGGCCTCCCTGGGCTCCAGAGGCTCTCTGGAAGCCAGAAACGGGCCCATTTCTGGCCCCCCCAAACTTCCGGGAGGCCCGTTTTTTGCCTCCCCCCAGCCTCCACGGGTACCCTGCACTTACCTGAATCCAAAACAGGCCACTTACCTGAATCCAAAACAGACTCCTAGGAGGGGAGGGGCATAGTGGGCAGGCCCAGCCAGGAATGAGATTTAGGGGGGTCTCCAAAATGTGAAGAATCTTAGCTCGGGGGTCTCCCGAACCCCTGTGAACCCTCAGCATCCCACCCCGGGTTTCATGGCTATCTTCAACACCCATCCTTCTACAAGTACTCTTCGGCTTATGACCACCCTTGCGATTAGAATTTCTGTTGCTAAGCAAGGCGAGTGTTAAGCGAACCACCCCCAATTGTATCCCAACCCCTTTTGTTGTTGCCACAATGTTAAGCGGTTCATTGCCGTTGTTAAGTGAATCGCATGGTCATAAAGCAAATCCAGGATCCTCCATTTGACTTTGCTTGTAGGAAGACGGCTTGTTGCAACCATCATCAATACAGGCTGGGTGACAGGACAGATATAGCAAAGGATGAATCCAACTTTTCAAGATGGAGGCCACAACCATGAGGTTTGTTTGTTTTTTAAAATTTTAGTTGTACGGTTGTGGTTCCCATCCTGGCATTTTATATATATATATATATATATATATATATAACCTTTATTGAAAATTTAAAACATTAAAATACAAAATACAATGCAAATATTTAAAACGAAAATGTTGTGTATATTACAATCCATTTTGACAGTGCTTGCATTTCAATTGTTATTCTAGTGCTTATTTTATACTCCTAATTGTTCTTAAATATATACCTCTATCTTTCTAAATTATGCATTCCTTATTTATTTAATTGCTTATTTCTATTATTTATCCAATTATACCAATTTTGCCAAACTGTATAATAATCTGAGTCTTCCTTCTCTTTTAATTTTAATGAAAGTTTGTCCATTTCCGCGCAATCAAAAATCTTTTGGATAATTAAACTATCTGTTGGCATAGAATCTTCTTTCCAACATTGTGCGAGTGCTAATCTCGCTGCTGTTATTATATGCAGGATTAGATATTTTATCTCTTTCATATAATTCCCTTTGATAATTCACAGGAGAAATATTTCTGCTTTACATTCTATCTGGACTTTCGTAATTTCCTTTAACCATTTTTGTATTTTGGTCCAACATTTCTTAATTTTTGGACATAGCCACCATACATGAAAGAAGGTACTGGCATTTTCAATAGTGCTTGTGTAAACTGGATGTAGCTATCCTGCTAAACCAGGGGTGTTAAACTCAAGGCCTGTGGGCCAAATCTGGCCTGTGGTGTGCTTAAATCTAATCTAATCATGGGGCCTCCCTGGAAACAGTGAAAGATTGGCCCATGGTGGCTCTGCCAGTGAAAATGGAGCTCTGGAGGAGCATGTGCGACCTCCCAAGCTCCGTTTTCAGCCGTAACAGCCTCCTGCAGCCCTCTGCCAGAGAAAACCAAGCTTGGGAGGGCTGCATGTTCCATTTTCACCAGCAGAGGGCTGCAGGAGGTTGCCGTGGCCAAAAACGGAGCTGGATGGGCCACTTGTGCCACTCCCAAGCTCTGTTTTCACCAACAGAGGCATAGGTGGTATTCAGCAGGTTCTGACCAGTTCTGGAGAACCGGTAGCAGATATTTTGAATAGTTCTGGAACCAGCAAATACCGCCTCTGACTGGCCCCGCCCCCATCTATTCTCTGCCTCCTGAGTCCCAGCTGATTGGCAGGGTCTTCTTTTGTTGCCCTGCACAGGAGAACGGAGCTGAAAAGCAGGTTAGTTGGGTGGGGTGGGAATGGGATTTTGCAGTAATCTTCCCCCCAATGAGTGGGGAGCAAATGGAGATTTTGCCTTATCCTTCCCCTGCCACGCCCACCAAGTCACGCCCAGCAGGCCACACCACATCCTCCAAGCCATGCCCTCAGCACCGGTAGTAAAAAAATTTGAATCCCATCACTGGGCAGAGGGCTAGCAAAACAAACTACTAGCAAAAGTGGCATTTGATCACAAGGCAAGGAAGCATGGAGAAATTCCTCCGCTGGAGACAATGGATCGCCGGAGCCCCACCTGGGCCACCACAGGTTTACTGCCACAACCACCCCTGAGGTCCCCTGAGGTCAAACACAACTGTGATCCAGCCCTCAATGAAACCAGGTTTGACACCCCTGGGCTAAACTAATGAATTAGATGTTAAAATTATTTCTACTGTCCACCTGAAAGTAAACCATCCACATCGTAGAATTGCCCTTCCTTGACAAGCCCAGGTTCTCAGTCAAGTAAAGAAGGAAAAGTACGTATTCATTGCAATCTTGAATGAAATCCTTAATCTCGGCAGTTTTGATTTTTGTTTCCACAATAACAGATGCTGCAGGCAGGTATCAAATGCACATCCAGCATAAATAAAAGGGAAAACCAATATTCAAGTTTAAATAAAGAGTTCCTGATCAGCAGAGCATATTAAGAACATTCTATCAAATCACCGCAACTTAATTAAGTTAATTTTTATTTATTCATACGATTAATACAGCTGGCTAATGAGCAATATAATGAAAAGCTTCTTAAAAATCTGACAAGCTCCTTTTCCATCTTGGTCGGGAGTACATTAGACAGGTTAGCAAATAAGCAAAAAATTGTTTTGGAATGACTGGAATTGACGTATAAATGGAAAGAAAGGATTCAGAGAGTCCTCAACGTACAAATGAACCCAAAATTTCCGGGTACTTAAGCAAGACAATTGTTAAGTGAATGTTGCTCTATTTTATCAGTTTTATTCCACAGTGGTTAAGTGAATCATTGCAGTTGTTAAGTTAGTAACATGGTTACTGAATCATGTTAGTGAATCTGGTTTTCCCATTGACTTGGCTTGCTGGGAGATTGCAAAAGAGGATCCCATAACCCCAGGACACTGCAACCATCATAAATCCTTATCAGTTGCCAAGCAACCAAATTTTGATTACGTGACGCTGGGGGATGCTGGATTGGTCGTAAGTGTGAAAAACGGTCATAAGTCACTTTTTTTCAGCGCTGTTGTAACTTCAAATGATCACTATATAAATGGGTGTAAGTAAACCTGTAAGCATTTACCAGGAAGGAAGGAAGGAAGGAAGGAAGGAAGGAAGGAAGGAAGGAAGGAGGAAGGAAGGAAGGGAGTGAATGGAGGAATAAGGGAGGGAGGGAGGAAGAAGGAAGGAATGAAGTGAGGGAGGAAGAAGGAAGGAAGGAAGGAGGAAGGAAAGGAAGGAAGGCAGGCAGGGAGGGAGTAAGGAAGTCAAGTCAGGGATTACCTGTAAGCATTTACCAGGAAGGAAGGAAAGAAGGAAAGAAGAAAGGGAGGGAGGGAGGGAGGGAGTGAATGGAGAAAGAAGGGGGAGGGGGGGGGGAGGGAGGAAGAAGAAAGGAATGAAATGAGGGAGAAAGAAGGAAAGAAGGAGGGAGGGAGGGAACAAGGAAGTCAAGTCAAGGATTATCTGTAAGCATTTACCAGGAAGGGAAGGAGGGAGGGAGGAAGAAAGGAAGGGAGTGAATGGAGGAAGAAGGAAGGAAGGAAAGGAGGGAGGATGGGAGGGAGGAAGAAGGAAGAGAGGGTGGGAGGGAGGGAGAAAGGAAGGAAGAAGGAAAAGAGGGAGGGAGAGAGGAAGGGAGGAAGAAGGAAGGGAGGGAGGAAGCAAACCATTTTCCCAATCTCATCCACGTGTGACACATTTCCCTGTTTTTTGCCATTTTGCCGTTATTATATCGTACTGTTTTCTCATTTAAACATGCCATCTTTTATTTTAAACCTTTATTCTGAAAAGGGGGTTGTAAATTGCTCAGAGCCCTGTTGGATTGAAGCAGCCTCTGAGCCCCAGCAAAGCAAATAAATAGTCCCTCGTCTCTTAATCCACCCTCCAAATATTCAGTGGCCCGGATCCGAATTTCTTCAATCTCTGACTCCCCAGATGTTGCTGAATTATAATCCTCCGCGATCCTAGCATGGGAGGACGGCGGACGATGGCAGATAAGCTGTATCTGGAATGAGCCAGATTGCCTATA
Organism: Pseudonaja textilis; assembly: GCF_900518735.1. The sequence goes on from NW_020769341.1 coordinate 3,047,157, forward strand.
TTCTCTCTTTGGGAGCATCTGTTTCCTCAGAAGGTTTTGGGGTGGTTTTTTTTTTTTTTCCTTCTCTTGTCTTCTTCCATATTCATTTTCCTTTCCTTGCTGTCGCTCACATCAGAAATGATGCTTCAAGACAGTCAATTGCCTGCAGCGGACATGCTTAAGCAACCATGAAAGGGAGAGGGGGAAAAAAAAGGCATTCCCTCTCCAGGAAAATGAGTCCTGTGATGTGGGAAATATCACAGAAATGTTCGAATTAATGGGAATTTTGATCCTGGGATTCTCCGTAGGCCTCTCTTGAAGACCAAAAGCAAAAGAGAAACGAACAGGGGAGCCGGTTTCAGCTCTGGGATTAGGTAACTTGCCTTCCGTAAAAATTAAATTTTATTTACGTTTCGTGGTCTTCTGGGAAGTATTGATTGGCAGGAGAAAAGAGGCAACGCAGGGCATTGGTTCCAGGGGTGGGGCTGCCGGGGTTTCGCAGGGGTTCAGGAGAGCCCCTAGCAGTTTGGAGGACCCCCCCCAAATCCCATTCCTGGCTGGCCCTGCCCACCCCACCTGGCCCCTCCCAGGAGTCCCCACGTGGCCCATTTTGGATGACAGGTAAGTGCAGGGCACGCCGGAGGCTCAGGGAGGGTGAACAACGGGCCTCCCGGAAGTTGGGGAAGGCTGGAAATGGGCCTGTTTCCGGCTTCCAGAGAGCCTCCGGAGCCCGGGGAGTGCAAAAACGCCCCTCCCACCATGGTGCAGGAGGCTGACTAGGCCACGCCCACCACGGCCACGCCCATCCAGCAACCGGCCAGGGAACCCGTTGCTAAAATTTTTGAAGCCCACCCCTGATCAGTTCAACCCATCAAAAATGACCCACAAAGTCTGCACACGGGAGGAAAATAATTGTACCTCAGTTCAGCTGAAGTGGAACAGATCCCATTGAATTTGGGAGTGAAAGGCCACCAGGAAAATCTAGTGGATATCTATTTTGATGTCCTTTTTCAACAAAGAACAGGGGGGTCTTCATCTTATGACCATAATTGGGGATCAGGATTACATGGCTAAGCGAGACAGTTGTTAAACAAGTCACAGCAATTTTACAACTTCTTTGTTAATCAAATCACTGTAGTTAAATGAAGGATCCGGCTCTCCCAAGTGACTTTGTGTATGAGAAGCTATTGGGGAAGGTTGCAAATAGCACTTAGCAATAGCGCTTAGACTTATATACTGCTTTAGAGTGCTTTACAGCCCCTCTCTAAGCGGTTTACAGAGTCAGTTTGCTTGCTCCAACAATCTGGCTCCTCATGTTATCCACCTCGGAAGGAGGGAAGGCTGAGTCAACCTTGAGCCAAGTCAGGATTGAACTGCCGAATTGCAGTCAGCCAGCAGTCAGCAGAAGTAGCCTGCAGTACTGCACTCTAACCACTGCGCCACCATGGCGATCCTGTGACCCCAGCATATTTGAACCGTTGTAAATAGATGCCAGTTGCTAAGCGCCTGATTTCTGAACATGCGACTACAGAGATGCTATGATGGTCGCAAGTGTGACGATCAGTTCTAAGTCACCTTCTTTGGTGCCATTGTAAGTTTGAACAGTCAGAACACAAATATAGTGGGAGCTTTCTGGGCCTCTCAGACCAGTCTAGATTGTCACTTCTTTATGCTCCTTTTCTTAGAGCTGTAAGATCTCAGAAATGGAAAAGGACATTTTGAATACACCAGACACACAAATTCAAGTATCCCAGACAAATGCTTCTCCAGCTTTTGCTTAAATACATCCAAAAAAGGAAATTTACCACTGATCTAGATAGATTGTGTAGGTAGGAGGATTAGAACTCAGTCTCCCAGTGATTGGT
>NW_020769341.1:3058495-3070548 GCF_900518735.1 Pseudonaja textilis
GAAACATTGCTACAACTTTAAAAGCACAACTATAATGACGTGGGAAAATACCCAAACAAAGCTGAATACCATACATGTAAGTACTCGTGAAAACTTAAGAAAACATATACATATACATATACATATACATATACATATACATATACATATATATATATATTGTAGGCTTATCTCCTATAAAATTTTGACAGGGGTGCCTTAATAAAAATAAATGAAAATGGGATGCTTCAAACCAGTATCAACGCAACTCAACTTCTTTACATATAAAAGTCTCTTAGCAAAGAGATAAAATGCTAACATTTTCTAAGGCAAGGAGCCCCAGTTTTTATTTATTTATTTTTCTGAGGGGAGAAATTTGTGATAGAAGACCTCTGTAGAGGTTCCTGAGTGGACAAAAATCTTTAGATAAAGTTTTTCAAGAGGCAACTGGACTTTCTGGTTTTTCTTTGAAAACATCTTGCTTTTCATCCAAGAATCTTCCTCAGCTCTGACTGGGTGATGAGGAATGGAAGGATTGATATTCCTTGCAGACAGCTGGTCATTTGCTTTCTTTTAGTGGGTTGTTAAGGCCACCTGGAGGTTTATCTGTATCCTCTGGGTCATCTGAGTAGTGCAAATGGGTGTGGAGCCTTCTTGGAATTGTTGAAAGGACTGTGTTGTAGACTGGAGATAGATAATGTCTCATCCCTTCTCCTCTGTGGAGGGAGGGCTGTTCAATTTTGACATAGATGTTCAATTTTGACATATCTCCACACCTATTTGCAGGTCACCCAGATAAATCTCTAGATGACTCTAACAAAAGAATGCAAATGACCAGCTGTCTACCAGGAGCATAAATCCTTCCATTCCCCACCATCTAGTCAGAGCTGAAGAAGCTTCTTGGATGAGAAGGAAAAAGTCTTCAAAGAAGAACCAGAAAAGTCCAGTTGCCTCTTGACAAAGCACCTTTTGGACAAGCACGACCTGGATGACTGAGGATCTCCATAGACATATATCAACAACACTGCACTCTGACAGAAAATTATCTTTCCCCCTAGGTTCACGATCTTCCATTTAGAAACCCTGGACTGCAGTTCCCACATTTTTGCCCCATTTCCCAGCAGTGCCAAAACTCTTTCCCAATATTTCCTCAAGAAAAAAAAAAAACACCCAGTTGAGGTGATTTCAGCCAATGCACTATTTTTCTTTGGCAGAGTCAAAGAGAAATCAAGACACCTTTAGCACATGTTCTTCTCATGGGGCGGGGGAGGTCAAAAACTTTCAAAATTTCCCCAAGGGTAGAATGTACTTCAGCAGCTGATTAACTCAAGGATCTGTACAAGTGGCCCAGCTCATTTTGTAGAGTGTGATAGAAATTTAACTTTTGGAAAAGATGGAAGGGCCCACTCAGGCGCAATTGCTCTGGTACATTTAACAAACATTGGATGACTAACAGAAGATTCCAAAGGATTCTACGGATGGCTCCCTGGGGAGCATTGGAAATAGGAATGTAGTTTGCAACTCAAATATTCTTTGTCTGAGTTACTTAGAGGAGGGCTTTCAAACTCGATTTCATTGAGGGCCACATCAGCGTTGTGTCTGGAGGGGATGGGGTGGGCGTGGCCAGCTCGACATCAGGACTTCCTCCAGACCCTCCCTCATTCTCATTATAATCTTCCTTCCTTCCTTCCTTCCTTCCTTCCTTCCTCCCTTCCTTCCTTCCTTCCTTCCCTCCCTCCCTTGTTTTTTCTTCCTTGCTCTCTTCCCATCTTCCCTTCCTTGTCTTTCTCTTCCCTCTTTCCCTTTCTCCTTTTCTGTCCCTTCTTGTATGCTCAAATGCAAAAGGGGAAACATTTCTTTTTGTTTTGTTTTGAGAGCCCTCTGCCAGTGAAAACGGAGCCTGGGGGGTGGGCCTGAGCGGGAGGCCCCTGGATCCCATCTTCAGCCACAACGTCCTCCTGCATTCGTCTCCATTTTTGCTGGCAGAGGCACCATGGGCCGGTCCTTCGCTGTTTCCAGGGCAGCTTTGCAGGCCAGCTCTAGGCAACCCTGCAGGCCGAATGTGGCCCACGGGCCTTGAGTTTAACACCCCTGACTCTTAGAGAATTCAGAGGCGGTAAAAATATTCCATATGCCAACATAAAAATACTTACTTGAATTTTTTAGTTGCCAGCAGAAAGGGGTGGGGTGGTGGTGGGGAAAGCAGTGCATTCCTTACATGCCTCAGATAATCGCTTTGGCAACCGAAGCTTCTGGCGTGCAAAATTATTACTGGAGAGTATGATTGATGACTTTTGGCTATGGATGTGTCTCATTGGAGAATGTACATCCAGGGGATGCGGGGGAGACCAGAGTCCAGGGTGAAATGAATGATGTGTCAGAATCGGCTGCAACCAGGAAACACTGACATGTCAACTCTTAATAGATAGATCAACCTTTTTTACTCTGAGAGATGTGGCTAGAGACTTATGATTTGAATGGGAGTGCATGTTGGAGTCCTGACAACATAAATCTGGGGACACAATATTAGACAATATCATGAAATAACCTAAAGATTTGTAGGAAGAGATCAAGAGCAAGATCACACGAAGTGTTAATGCCACTTTATAAGGCCCTGGTAAGACCACATTTTGAACATGGCATCCAGTTTTGGTCGCCATGATGTAAAAAAGATGCTGAGACACTAGAAAGAGTGCAGTGAAGAGCAACAAAGACGATAAGGGAGCTGGAAACTAAAACACACGACAGTTGCAGGAATTGGGTAATGTCTAGTTTCACGGTATAGAGTCTCTCCTACTCTTATTCTATTCTGTTCTTTTCTCTACACCTGCTAAAAAAAATCAATGGATTTTTTTTTTTTGAAGGGAGGTGGAAAAAGGAGGAATGTGAATGAGACTGATAAAAAATGCTCCCAGTCTCAGAGAGAGTAGATATTGAATATATCAAAACGCTGAATATATTTAAAGGGATGTGTTTATTTTGTTGATAACCTCATTGGAAGGATGTCTTCCCTTCAGATAGATAATCATGAATAAAAATGGTTCTTCTGTCACTCCAAGAAGCCAATATTATACTATGATTAAAAGTCGCAAATTTGAATTTTGGGGTAAATGGTAAAATTCTCCTGCTGTATAACCTTTTAGAAAGATGAAAGGACTTTGCAAGAGGGAAACAAACTAGTGATTTCTGATTTTGCGTGGAAGCATCCCCATTATACAAATATTGTACATTTCAGCTGTGTGTAGTTCCACTCTACAGAGATTAAGGGAAATGTGGCATAGCAGTTAAAACAGAAATTACTACAGCAAGATGGAGCAGAAAAAAAAAAAAAAACCACTTAAAAAGGGCGTTCCACATGCATTATTTAGCAGATGGCTCTATAAAATATTTACTAGCAAGGTAAACACAAATACACACAAAGATAAACAACAACCTCCAAATATATATCTATACATATATGCAAATCCACAAGCAAAATCTGGAAAAGTGCAATCTTTTGCAAACCAAGACTATCATATGGGCCCAAATGAGAAGGTCCATTCATAGCAGACCCTGTAAAGAAAAGGGTTGTCTAGCCTTAAAAACTCACAATGCAATACAAACAGAAACAGCCAACCAAGAACAATCTGCAAATAGTGGATACCGGCTCACATTTACGACAGTTTCTTGCATTCACATGATCAGGCAAAATAGCACAAGCAAAATGAATGGGGGAAAGGCGGATTCGCTTAACAACTATGTGATCTGCTTATTGACCGTGGTAAAAATGGTTGTAAAATTGGGTCTGGTCACTTAATGACTGCGTTGCTTAGCAACCAAAATTCCGGTCCCAATTATGGTTGTAAGTCAAGGACAAGAGAATAATAAGGAACATTCTGGGTGTGTCTCTGTGCTAAAGGTTATGACAAGAGAGCAATTCGCTATTGCCTTCAAGCCAACAAATGTTTTGTGAGACATCAACGGTAAATTTTGGCCTCAGTTGTAGTTGTTACTTGAGTGGTACGGTGGCCTACAGGTGGTGCTCTTGCTTCACAATCAGGAGGCTGTGAGTTCGATCCTTGGTAAAGGCAGATATTTCTTTCTCTGGGCGCACTGAGAATATATACGTTAAAAAAAAAGACCTCCTCATTGCAGACAAGAAGGGCATCCGGCCAGTAAACACTGAGCTCCATTCAGTTGCCCAGACTGCAATCCCACAAGGTTGTTAAAAGAGTTTGAAAGAGTTATAGCTGTTATTTGAGAATTTCCTATACACTAAAAGACTATGAGAGCCTTGCTCACAGAAGTGTTTTCTGCAAGAAAAGAAAACAAGAAATATTGGACCATCTGAGAGATTTGATTTTGGCATGTTGAAAATAAATAAATGGTCCGAGCCAGGGAAATGGAAGGGAATTATGTAAATTGGATCATTAGATCTATGTGATCAGATTCCTAGCTCATAAATATGATACTCTATTTTGGACGGATAAGAAGAGATAGAATAGAGACAGATGGTTCATTTGAGAGATAAACTTATGACAAGCCCTTCTGGCTTTCATGGCATTTCTCCATGAAGGAGAAAAAAAAAATTCATCTTCAGGATTTAATTATCTAAATGGCTACGAGATAGCAGGCCAGAGACTCAGAAAATTTGTTGCCATATGGTTTGGTAGTCCTCCGTTTGTGGAAAAGGGGGAGGATGAACTATTGAGGGAACTGCCTCTGGAGATTCTCAGACATCCAGGGAGCAAATGGGCTTTCTTCTTTTACTCTGAAGATGTTTCACTTCTCATCCAAGAAGCTTCTTCAGCTCTGACTGGATGGTGGAGGATGGAAGGGTTTATATTCCTTGCAGACAACTGGTCATTTGCATTCTTTTAGAGAGTCGTTGAGGCCACTTGGAGATTTGTCTATGTCCTCAGGGTCACCTGAATAGGGCAAATGGATGTGGAGACTTCTTGACTGCAGGGTGTTTTCTGCTCTGTCCCTTCACTATTGCCCTCCTCAGGTGACCCTGAGGACATAAACAAATCTCCAAATGGCCTCAACGACCCTCTAAAAGGATGCAAATGACCAGTTGTCTGCAAGGAATATAAATCCTTCCATTCCCCACCATCCAGTCAGAGCTGAAGAAGCTTCTTGGATGAGAAGTGATATGTCTTCAAAAGAAAAACCAGAAAGTCCACCTGCCCCCTGAAAAAAGCACCTTTTGGACATATTGAGAGATCTAGGTACAGTATGTCTTGTCTAATGAAGAGGAGGATTGGGATGATACGATTGCAGTCTTCCACTATTTGAAGGTGATCACCTTTGGTGACCTTCTGATGAGAAAAGTCAATGGGGAAGCCAGATTCACTTAACAACGGTGCTACTAACTGAACAACTGCACTGATTCACTTAACAACGGCAGCAAGAAAGGTCGTAAAATGGGACAAAAGTCACTTAACTATCTCATTTAGCAATGGAAATCTGGAGTTGCACCTCATACAACGAAATTAAATGCCATCTTCAGTGTACATTATAACGATAAAAATAAAACAAAAACACGCATCCTTCACGTTCTATACAATTAAATTGAAAACCCCTGATATTGCATTAATATTGTACGATACAGTAGAATTCAGTATAATTAGTACTCTGAGATAGAAGTTGTTTTTCAGCCTATTTGTCCTTGTTTTTATTGTCCTGTACCGTCTGCCAGATAGTAATACTTCAAAAAAAATAAATAAAAGGATTCCCAGGATGAGATGGATCTTTGAGAATGTTTTGAACTTTCTTAATGCAGCGGGAGCTCTAAAGCTCTTCCAAAGAGAGCAACCACTGATCCTCTGGACAATGATAATAACCCTCTGGAGTGCTGCTCTATCTGCCCCTGTGCAATTGGCAAACCATACACAGGTGCAGGAAGTTAAGATACTCTGTGGTGCAGCGGTAGAAGGTCACCAGCAGTTTCTCATTCAGTTGTTTCCTGAGAAATCTCAGGTAGTATAATTTCTGCTGAGCCCTTTTGACCAGTGCTGCAATGTGAGCATCCCCAGGTCACGTCCTCTTTTATGTTAACACCCAGAAACTTAAAACTGGCCACTTGCTCCACTCGGTCTCCATTGATAAGCAAGGGTTGGATGTCTGATCTGTTCCTTCTATAGCCCACTATAAGCTCCTTGGTCTTATTAGTGTTAAGGACCAAGGTATTGTCTCCACACCAAGAAAGCTCAATTGTCGTAAATTTAGGGCCACCTGTATATATTTTTCTGCTGGAAAATCCAACTGATGTCCCGCCTGTTGGGTCCCAGTTCAGTACCAATAACAGCAGCTTCAAAGATAATGACCCCCTTACGAGTTCTTCACACAACAGCTTGAGTCTCTATCCTTGACATTTGTCACTTTGAGCTTACAATATGCTCACAGCCACAAAAGGGAGAATTACATTTCTTACTGTAGGGGAAAAAAAAACAAACCACATATGGTATAGCTAAGGTGACATAGGCCAATCAAATCCCCAAACCTTCCTAGGTATTTCATTAATAATTGACAGGGCATTAATTAAAAATTAAAACTTGCAAAAATACTTGAAGCTCAACACCACAGGTGCAGCTGCCAAAGAAATCAACCAGAATGAAGAGTCCGGTTTCCTGGAAAACGTTTTTTAAAAAAACGCACTGGAGGCCTAACAGATGTTGAAGGACATAACACAAAAAAAGAGGTGACACGAAAGACACTTAGGACTCTGGATTGTTATAGTCAGGTTTGGAAAGGTAAGAAAAGTCAGCGGCATAAAGGACACATTTTGAAGGACAGCAGAATACAGAGAGAAGAGAATTTTTGTAGCGCAGGGTTGAGTTGGAGGATCTCTGGTCTCAGAGCTTGGTTGTTTTCTTGCGGACGTTTCATTACCACAGTAGGTATCATCATCAGTACTGAAAGGAGTGGGGTTTAATCACTTTTTATATACTAGTAACTTGCAATTGTTTCAGGGGTGGTATTCTATTGGTTCAGCCCGGTTCGACTGGCCCGGTAGCTCCGAGGATCAGCTGTTGGAACCTCCTCTTCCACCTCTATTCTTCCCTGGTTTTCAAGCTCACTTGCTTCACGCAGCAAAATGGATTGCCGCAGATCAGCTGTTTAACACACAGGGAGAGTACAAGATTGCAGGAGAAGGTCAGTAGCAAACCCTCTGCACATGCGCAAAGCAGGCGCTCACCAAACCGGTTGTTACACCAGTTAATCACACCCCTGGTGTCGCGACCACAGAATTCTTCCCCCTTCGCGACAGACCTGACTCTTGTTTTGTGCTGGCTGTGGTGCCGACCCAATCGTATTCGGGTTGCCTCGTGCTGCCGGGGAATCGATGCTCGGCGCTGCTACTCTTCGCTGCTTAGGTGCCGAGTGTGAGGAATGGCTGATCCTCATGACACGCAACAATCCATGAATGGAATACATGAAAAACCCAGCAGGGAGTTGAAGGACATTGAATGCCAAAACGGAGCCTGGATCCACACAACATGAGTGGTGGGTTGATGATGGCCCGGTGCTATTTATGGTGGTTATGAGTTATGGGGCTGACAATGGATTAACCATGTTAATAGAATACGAGGTTTACTCAGATACCATGTTGGTAGTAATTGTGAATGGCAGCAGTGTAACCGGATGGTGGCTGGGGTAATGGGATAATAGTTTAATTATTACCTACTGTATAAATATAGTGCATTTACAACTCAGAGTTGACTTTATACTACTACAATGCTCAGTTGTTACTTGATGTCACTGTGTGGAGGGATATTAAAAAACTTCATTACCTGCTTGGCATGAGTAGTCCTTTCATAGCAGCAGACTCTAAAGAATGGCTGAGGCCTGGAATTGTTCCTCGGTGATTCCAATCCCTTCTAGTACATCAACTTGGATTTGTTCCTACTTCTTTCTAGCACTGATGACCTTATCTAGTTGGGTAGTGAAATGTCTTCAAGAAAACAACCAAGATCAGAGAGCACTAGGGACCTATAGGACACGTGAGAATGTGCACCACCCCTTCTGGATCACTACTTCTGAGTCTTTACACATTCTAGGGCAGGGGATGCCAACCTTTTGGACCTCAGGGACCACCAAACTCATAATTTTAGATCCCAGGGACCACTAACTGGCTCTGTGGGCGTGGCCTAATTTGTGGGTGTGGCTTGGTGGTCATGTGACTGGCTGGGCATGTCTTGTATGTAAATATTATAAATATTTATATAAATATTGATTTTTTTGTAAAAAAAAAAGAGCAACTTTTACCCAAAATCAGGCAAGGTAGGCAGGCAGATTGAGTTGCTCACAGAATCTCAGATTCATTTAGAATTATATCTATCTGCCATTGGCTAGCTCAGTCTGTCACATAAAATTTGCTTGCAAGCAAACTCACAAAATTAACTCACAACACACCACATATGTAAATATTGAATTTTTTATTAAAAAAGCAACTTTTACCCAAAATCAGGCAAAGCAGGCAGATTGAGTTGCTCACAGAATCATTCAGTGATCTATCTATCTGACATCAGCTAGCTCAGTCTCTCAAATTTGCTTGCCATGAGTCTGCACTGAATTTGCTTGCAAGCAAACCTTCAGTCCTAAGGAAGGTTCGGCTGTGCTTAGCTAAAAGCAAGAAATCCAACCATTTCCTGCTTCCTAGCTAATCTAAATCTCCTGGCACAGCTGATGGCAGAACAGCTGATGGTCGGAAAAAGGAAAAATACCAACTTAGCAGACAAGTTTACCGGTTAAGGAGTGAGTGGGCGGGGAGGGTTCCCACGGGCCATGTGGGCTGAGCAGCCTTCTGTTTCTGCGCAGCCTGGATTAATTGCTTTGGGGGACAGGGTGCTCTGGGGGTGAGATTTCTCTGCAGCCCACCAAAATTTTCTCATGGCCCACCAGTGGGCTGCAGCCCACCAGTTGGTGACCGCTGTTCTAGGGAAGCTCCATATTCTACTTTTCATCTAACAGGTTAAAAAAAAATAAGGTGTCCCACATCTGCAGGGAACAATTAATTAATTTTAAAAGGGGTATCATAAAAATATTGTCTGCATGGCAGCACCAAGCCAGCCTTGGCTGATATGGACATGCAAAACAGTAATGGATTTAATTAGAATTCAGATGGGAGAATATTAAAAAAAAAAAAAACCTACCAAAGGAGACATTCCCCACCAACTTCCATAATACTGCTAAAAAACCCAACTTGGAATGTATTACAGATACAGATTAACAGAGCTGGAAGGGACCTTGTAAATCATCTAGTCCAACCCACCACCCCAAGCAGGAAACCCCACACCATTTCTGACAGATGACAGTCCAGTCTCTTCTTGAAAGCTTCCAGTGATGAAGCTCCCACAACTTCTGAAGGCAACTTCTGTTCCATGGGTTGATTGCTGTCACTGTCAGAAAAATTCTCCTTATTTCCAGGTTCCATCCATTATTCCTTATCTGGCCTTCAGGTGCTTTGGAAAATAGCTTGACCCCCTTCCTCTCTGTGGCAGCCCCTCAAATATTGGAAGACTGCTTTCCTGTCTCCCCTGGTCTTTCTCTTCACTAGACTAGCCATGCCCAGTTCCTGCAACCGTTCATCGTATGTTTTAGCCTTCAGTCCCCTAATCATCTTGGTTGCTCTTCTCGGCACTCTTTCTAGAGTCTCAACATCTATTTTTATAACAATGCGGTATTCTAGGTGTGGTCTTACTAAGGCTTTATAGACTGGTATTAATACCCCACTTGATCTTGATTGTATCTCTCTGTTAATGCAACTTAGATTGCATGGGTATTTTTGACTGCTATTAAGCCTCGTTTCACCCAGTCTATATGCATACTTTTGGGTTTTACCTAAGTGTAAGACTTTACTTTTCTCTACATTAAATTTCATTTTGTTAGATAGGGCCCAGTGTTCAAGTCTGTCAAGACCTAACTAGATCTTGAGCCTATCATCTAGGGTGTTGGCTATTCCTGCCAGTTTAAAATTATCCACAATTTGGTAATTCATGTAGACCTGTTCTGACCCAGCCAGGTTCCCAAAGAGCAAACACAAATAAACTCAGTAACTCAAACTTTCAAGGCTTTAATCTACAAATAAACCTCTTTGTAAATAACAAATGGCTTGCAGCCAATTAGTCCAATTAGAAAAACCTTGGCAGAAGTCTTCAAATAAACCAGAGTCTTTAATCACAATGCTGAGTCCTTCAAATGTTTTTTTACAAAGGCAAAAAACGTTTGAAACCAGGCTTATATTCCCTGGAGGGAGGGGCCATTAATTAGCATTCTTATTCCCGAGTTGCCTGTGCTGCTCTTCTATGAATCATCCTGCACTCACTTGCACTTAGCACAGGCTCCTCGGGAACCTCCTCCTCATTGCTACTGGCTAACCACAACAAGACCATTCACAGTAAGCCAAGATGGGCAGAAGCCATCAAACTGAATTGGGATGCTCTTTAAAAAAAGGCCAGCCATGGCTAATTCTTGAAGCATAAAAGCATCCAAGAATTGCAGGTAAACTATTAAGTTAAAAGAAGAAACTGGGAGAAATGCAATTCCCAACTATCTAGAGCTGAGATGTCCAACTTTGGTTACATTAAGACTTGTGAACTCTGGCTGGGGAATTCTTGGAGTTGAAGTCCACAAGTCTTGAAGTGGCCAAGGTTGGACTCCAGTGATCTAGAGCAGTGGTGATATTCAGCAGGTTCTGACCAGTTCTAGTGAACTGATAGCGGAAATTTTGAGTAGTTCAGAGAACTGGCAAATACCACCTCTGACTGGCTCTGCCCCCATCTCTTCTCTGCCTCCCGAGTCCCAGCTGATTGGCTGGGTCTTCTTTTGTTGCCCTGCACAGGAGAACGGAATTGGAAAGCAGGTTAGTGGGGTGGGGAGGGAATGGGGATTTTGCAGTAACCTTCCCCAGGAGTGGGAAGCAGAATGGGGATTTTACAAGATCCTTCCCCTGCTATGCCCACCAAGCCACGCCCACCAAGCCATGCCCACAGAACTAGTAGTAAAATTGTTTGAATCCCACCACTGATCTAGAGGTTCACTGATGGAAAAGCATTTGCACATTCCCAGTACTGTAGTAATAATAATTTCAACAAAGATTATCTGATTTTGCTAGGCGTTTTTTCTGAGCTTGGCCAGGGTTGGCTACGGGATCCTGAATACAACATCTTACAAAGGTAGCCTATAGATATATCCTCAGATCCGTTCACCCTTTCCCACACGTCATGGACAACCACACGTCCATGATAACACTGGAAGTTATTACCACCCAAAGCCCCAAAACCTTTTTCTTTTAAACAACTCCAGCCAGCACGACCGCAGCTAAACACTAATCATCGTTCCCTTTTGAAATCCAGCATGTTGCACTGGATTCTGTCAACTGTCATTTCTGATTTAAGATGCCACGGTTTGCAGATTTGCCAGCCCTCATGCAATTTCACTCTCTGGAGAAACAATCGAATTTGCATCTCAGGTTAATAGAAAGTCAGTGCAAAACAATTAACAATAGGGAAGGAGATTTTTTTTTTTTTTTTGCACCAGATTGCTTTATGACTTTTGGGCTCTGAATTAATATAAATCTCCGGTTAGAATCTATCCACCAATCTCTCTGTTCTGATTGAGCTGCAAAGTAAAAGTAATAACATTGTGAATATATCAGATAAAAATAAGTGCATGTGTTCCTTCAATCCTTTGCAAGAACCCTGTATTAGCAAAAAAATATATATGTTAAAATAGTTAATTTATTTGGTTAACTGGAGGGAACTGTTTAAATGGCATGTAGGAATTCAGTATTATAGAAAGTGGGAAATACAAAGGTATAGGGACCAGGGTAAACAAGCAAATTGTTTGATTTAGGTTAAGGCACCAGGCTAGAAACAAGGAGACTGTGAGTTTTAGTTTCACCTTAGACATGAAAGCCTGTTGGGTGATTTTGGGACAATCAGGGTGAGTTCTAATCCTGCCTTAGGCGTGAAAGTTGTCTGGGCGACTTTGGACCACTCTCTAGGAGATGGTGAGTTCTAGTCATGACTTAGACATGGAAGTTAAGTGGTTGACCTTGGGCCAATCATCAGGAGACGGTGAGTTCTAGT
>NW_020769341.1:3076111-3086561 GCF_900518735.1 Pseudonaja textilis
TAGATAGATAGATAGATAGATAGATAGATAGATAGATAGATAGATAGTCACCACAAAACAGAAACTCTCCCTCCTGCCCCAGGACTGACTCACTAGCCTTCCTTCCCCCAGACTTCCAAGGATGCTGGCTGAGCCTCTGACAGAAGTTGGCCAGTGCGCAGATCGCCACTGGCAGATCCCAGCGGTCATTGTAAATGCCATCCAATTTGAAAAGTCAGTTTGGAATATCACAGCATGAGCTTAGAGAAGCAGTAGTGAAAAAAATGGAACCCACTGTGGGCTCTCTGTGGTACAGACCTTCCAGATCAAATAACCTGAAAGGCTGTTTTATCCAGAAAAAAAACGAGTTCTCCCTCCAGAAGAGCTTCCAGAAAAATAGCGGTTTCAAAGCTTTGTTGATGTCAGGAATAAACAGTCCCATTGAGGCGCCAAAACATATAAAAGGAAAGCTCAAGATGTTGTTCACTTATTACATTTATTATGGAGTTCAAGGAGCTGCTGATCCAGTTCTACAGAGGATTCACTGAGTCCGTCACCTGCATCTCTATAACTGTCTGGTTTGGCTCTGCAACCCAACAGGGCAGACACAGACTTCAGAGAGGAATTAGGATTGCAGAAAAAAAAACCAATTACTACCAACCTGCCTTCCATGAGGACCTGTATCTTGCACGAGTCAAAAAGAGGGTTGTGAAAATATTTACAGACCACTCACATCCTGGACATAAATTGTTTGAACTCCTTCCCTCAAAACAATGCTATAGAGCCCTGCACACCAGAACAACTAGACACAAGGACAGTTTTCTCCGAACGCCATCACTCTGCTAAACAAATAATTCCCTTCACACTGTCCAACTATTTACAAAGTCTGCATTACTATTATTATTAATCTTCTCATCACTCCTTATCACCCATCCCCTCCCACTTGTGACTGTATGACTGTAACTTTGTCACTTGTATCCTAACGATTTATATTGACTGTTTCCTAGTATGATTTGATTGCTTATTTGTACCCTATGACTATCATTAAGTATTGTACCTTATGATTCTTGACAAATGCATCTTTTCTTTTTATGTACACTGGGAGCATATGCACCAAGACAAATGCCTTGTGGGTGGCATCACACTTGGCCAATAAAGAATTCATTCATTCATTCATCCATCCATCCATCCATCCATTCATTCATTCATAAAATATCTATTACATAATAAATTTAATCTTATTTAGCAGATAATAGTACATTTTCCGCTAAGATTTATCTGTCCTTTACAAAAGTTGCTATTAATGGATATGGAAGAATAAGGAAGAAAAGATTTGTGATTTTTAGCAATTTGTCCACCACATACTTTTAAAGCACTCTCTTACTATCAGCAAGAGATGTACCACCACCCAAGTGACATAGAAGGAAAAAAAGAACAGATTTGAGAGAAAATATGGCTTTCTAATTAAATGCCAGCAGGAATATAAAGAAGCACATGTCTTCCATTACAGTATGTTCCTCTGACATTTTTGATTGTTTTGCCAAATTCAAAGTAGTAGTAGTAGTAGTAGTAGTAGTAGTAGTAGTAGTAGTAGTAGTAGTAGTAATAATAATAATAATTATTATTATTATTATTATTATTATTATTATTATTATTATTATTATTTGTTTCTCTCTATAGTTATGCAACGTTCATAAATTTATGTAGATTCTTGAATGGAATTTCCCTCAAATGCTCAGATTTCTATTCCATTTTGACACATCGATGGATTCAATGAATGCCCTTTGGCCCTCTGTATTTGGACATGGGGTAAAAAATATAACAGATGTAACAGATTAATAGAGTTGGAAGGGACCTTGGTAGGTCATCTAGTCCAACCCCCTGCCCAAGCAGGAGACCCTGCACCATTTCTAACAAATGGCAGCCCAGTTTCTTCTTGAAAGCCTCCAATGACGAATCTCCCACAACTTCCAAAGGCAACTTCTGTTCCATTGGTTGATTTCTCTCATCAGAAAATTTCTCCTTATTTCAAGGTTGAATCTCTCCTTGACCAGTTTCCAGTTTCTTTGTTTGGCCTTTGGGTGCTTTGAAAAGACTAGCCAGGCCCAGTTCCTGCAACTGTTCTTCACGTGTTTTAGCTTCCAGTCCCCTAATCATCCTAGCTGCTTTGCTCTGCGCTCTTTCTAGAGTCTCGACATCTTTTTTATAGTGTGGTGACCGATTTTTCTATGAAAAAAGAGAGTTACAAAATCACTATGGACTGCATGGGGTAGGCTTCAAAATTTTTAGCAATCACCATCACAGCCTCCTCACCGTCTGAGTCTGTTGCCAGCTCAGCGGGCTACAACATCATCAATAGCTCTGGTCATTGACAGAATCTCCATATATTTGTTGGTGCCTTAGCTAATTTCATAGCACTTTGTACTAGGCTGGGATTCCAGAAGTTATTCCAGAAAGGAATAAGGAAGTATTTCTCTTATTTTACCTAATGGTAGGACTGTTCCTGATGTTAAGAAGAACAAACCAACTGGTTCCTTCCACTAATGGTAGAATCGGTCCAGATCCAAGAAGAAGACTGTTGGAATTTGACCGCACAAATAAGAGTTTGAGGATCGGGGTGCAAGATCTGCCTTTTTTTCTACATGCATTGAACACTGTCTACATAACAGAATAACTCGGTTGGAAAGGACCAGCATTGGAAGGGACCTAGTCCAAACCACTGCTCAAGCAGACAAATGATTGTCCAGTCTCTTTCTTAATAACCTCCAGTGTTGAAGCACCCACAACTTCAATTCCTGTAACCGTTCATATGTTTTAGTCTCCAGTCCCCTAATCATCCTGGTTGCTCTTCTCTGTACTTTTTGTAGTATCTCAACATCTTTTTTGTAATGTAGTGCATTGCAATGTCCTACCTGTCAATGAATATTTCAGCTTCAACCATAACAACACAAGAGCGCACAATAGATACAAACTCAAGGTTAACCGTGCCAAACTTGATTGCAGGAAATACGACTTCAGCAAAAGAGTGGTCAATGTCTGGAATACTCTACCTGACTCTGTGGTTTCTTCCCCAAACCCCAAAAACTTTAACCTTCGACTGTCTACTATTGACCTCACCCCTTTCCTAAGAGGCCTGTAGGGGACGTGCATAAGCGCACCAACGTGCCTACCGTCCCTGTCCTATTGTTTCTTTTATTTTTCTTATATGTATCCATGTATTCATAACTATGTTTTTACTTATACCTATCATCTTGTAGGCAATTGACAAACCAAATAAAATAAAATAAAAATAAATAAACTTCTAGAGGCAAGCTGTTCCACTGATCAATTGTTCTAACTGTCAGGAAATTTCTCCTTAGTTCTACGTTGCTTCTCTCCTTGATTAGTTTCCACCCATTGCTTCTTGTCTCACCCTGAGGTGCTTTGGAGAATAGCTTGACTCCCTCTTCTTTGGGACAGCCCCTGAGATATTGGAACCCTACTAAGATGTCTCCCTAGTCCTTCTTTTCATCAAACTAGACATACTCAGTTCCT
The DNA here is from genome assembly GCF_900518735.1 of Pseudonaja textilis. Next base: position 3,079,625 of record NW_020769341.1, read on the forward strand.
GCAACCGTTCTTCATATGTTTTATGCTCCAGTTCCCGAATCCTTTGCTGATCTTCTCTGCACTCTTTCTAGAATCTCAACATCTTGTTTACATCACGCCTCAAAGGGATAGGACTTGGGGCCCAAGAGCACCATGGTGTTGTTTTAGTTATTCTGGTAAAAGCAGTGGGATTCTCCTGATGCCGCTGTTGTGATCTTAAGAACATGGAAGCAATGTGTCCTCCTTCGATTTCATGGCAGTAACCCAACTGGTGGCCAGCAACAATGGGAAAACTCCACAGGAGAAAAAAGTACTACTTCAGATGCCCTGTTGCTGCAGGGGTGGACTTCAAAAATCTTAGCAAGGGGTTCTCTGCCCGGTTGCTGGGTGGTCGTGGCCATGGTGGGTGTGGCCTAGTCAGCCTCCTGCACCACAGCTGGAGTGGGGAGGGGCATTTTTGCACTGCCTGGGCTCCGGAGGCTTTCCTCGAGCCTCCGGGAGGACGAAAATGGCCTCCCCTGGCTTTGGAGGGTCTCTGGAAGCCAGAAACAGGCCCATTTCCGGCCTTCCCAAACTTCCGGGAGGCCCGTTTTTTGCCCTCCCTGAGACTCTGCACATACCCTGCACTTACCTGCACCCAAAATGGGCCACGTGGGGACTCCTGGGAGGGGAGGGGTGGGGTGGGCGGGGCCAGCCAGGAGTGGGATTTGGGGGTTCTCTGAACTGCACAGAATCTTAGCTAGAGGGCTCTCCCGAACCCATGCGCACCCCCAGCAGCCCATCCCTGCCAGTTAGCAGCTGCCAAGTTGGCTAGGGTTCTCTTAACTTCCGACCACTTTCAAACCACTTGAGCAGGAGAGAACACTCCTTCAAAATTGCTGCTTTTCTCCAAAGGAAACAATAGCATCAATCAAGTTGGAATAGACAGAAATCTGTACAGGAAATATTTTTTTAAAAAAAATATATACGCTGATTCAGTTCCTCCTCTGTTTGAATAGCAGAGCAGCTGGTTGATCTTATGCGCACTCCAGAAAGCGAATGGCAGGCTTCAATTGCACAATGCAGACAATTGATAGGTCTTCCGTTCCAATGCCTAATGGCTTCTGGGTACCGCCGTCTAAGAATTTATTTTAATTTATCAAGTCGCTCCTCCGAACAATTCTCCTAAAGCACTTACACTATGGATAAAGTCCTTATCTCAGAGAGAAATTGAGAGGGTCGGAGGGGGGAGAGAGAACGATAGACAGGAGACAAACACACATAGACGGGTAGACAAGCGGGAGTTCTTGGTACCCTCTAGGTAAGCTGACTGTTTGCTTTCAGAAATTCACATGGTCATCAGAAGATAGAGATGATGGATGGAGGGAGATGATATAAGACATAAGATAGAAAAATAGACAGGCAGACAGACATTGTACATAGACAGATGTAGGAGAGAACCAGGCTGAGCACGAGGGAGAGGTCAAATGCATTATCAGTTTCGAATTCCTTTGCACCCACAAGAAATCTAAATCCAGCTGACCTTGAATTCCTGTGACTCTTATCTACCACCAATTTGCTTGGATCGTTAGTAATTCAGTCGCTTGATATCAGATGATAGTTAGATAGATAGATAGATAGATAGATAGATAGATATGGATGGATAGAGATGATAGGTGATAGATGGATGGATGATGATAGATAGAATTATAGACAAAGATAGACAGATAGAGAGGTAGGTAGATAGATAGATAGATATTATAGGTGATGGATGGATAGATAGAATTATAGATAGACTTATAGATAGATATGGATGGATGGATAGAGATGAAAAGTGATAGATGGATGATGGATAGATAGAATTTAGATAGGTAGATAGATAGGTAGATAGGTAGATAGATAGATAATCAAAAGGCTACTCCTGCCACCAGTTAATGCACCCACTGCTCCATATTGTATCTCCTTGATTTTGATCTCTCAAGTCAGTAGGTGAAAAGAAAAAAAACAAGGCAAGGAAGAAAGAGATTTACTTGGAGATCTCAAGGAAATCACCAGTTCAATCAATCCTAGTCGTGCTTGCTAATTGTCTAGTCCCCCCTGGGAAGATTTAAGAAGCAGAATCTCGCCTTCAATGGGTTTGTCATCACGCCAGGTTATTGTAGTTCTAACTGTATGGCATGGTTACATATGCCCTTCCTTCCTTCCTTCCTTCCTTCCTTCCTTCCTTCCTTCCTTCCTTCCTTCCTTCCTTCCTTCCTTCCTTCCTTCCTTCCTTCCTTCTTTCCTTTTTCTTCCTTCCTTCCTTCCTTCTTTCTTTCCTTCCTTCCTTCTCCAAAGCTGCATATCCAAGGACTGTAAAACAGTTAACTGGACCCCCATTTTAAGCCTATAAAATATCCTTGGCTGAACAAATCTGAATTAAAACAAGCAACAGAACATGTATTTTCGGGGCAATTCAAGAGATGATTTCCACAACTTAATTGCATATTGCTGTAATACATTTCTGAATAAACACTCACGCAGAGGAGCAAAATTAATATAATTTTTAAAGGGGCTGGCAATTGACTGGATTTCTAGGTCTGTAGTTTTGATGCACCGTGGCTTTCTCCTTTTAATTCACGAATACTTACAGCAGTTCAGCAACAAAAGCTCGTATGAACTGCATAAATGGAGCACTAATGGCCATTTATCAGCCATCCTTGCTGTCATATTCAATTATGTATCACTGAAGTATACACCAAACAGAATACAATACCAAGGGAATACAGCAGGACTCATACAGCCAAGAATGATCTTGCCAGAGAAATCAATATTCTGTGTATACAGTAAGCATAAGGGGGTTGGCTTAAAAGAGAGGAGAGAGAAAGAGAGAAAGAGAGATGGGACACACACACATGAAACTACCTATTGAATGAAACTATTATACATACTATTGAATGAAACTACCCTGAGGGACAAATATATATATGGGGTCCCCCTAACCAAGTTGCTCAGACCAAAGAAGCTACTTGGATAAGTAGCTGAGATAGTAGTTGAGATAATCAATCTTCTTAAAAACTTCCAGTGTTGGAGAATTCACAACTTCTGAAGGCCAGCTGTTCCACTGGTTCATTGTCCTCGCTGTTAGGAAGTTTCTCCTTAATTCTAGGGTGCTTCTCTCCTCGATTAGTTTCCATCCATTGCTTCTTGCCTTGCCTTCTGATGCTTTGGAAAATAAGTTGACCCCTCCTCCTTCTTCTTTGTGGCAGCCCCTCAAATACTGGAATAGTCCTTCTTTTCTCTAGATTGGCCCACAACCCAGTTCCTGCAGTGGTTCTTCATATGTTTTTGATTCCAGGTCCTTAATCATCTTAGTTGCTCTTCATTGCACTTATTTTTCCAAAGTCTCAAACATCTTTTTCGTAATTTGGTGACCAAAACTGGATGCTGTATTCCAGGTGTGCTCTTTCTAAGGATGTACGCATTTATTTCCTATTCAACTCTACCTCTTAGGCTTAGATATTTAACAACCTTAAAGAACAACCCACTGGGATCAGATTATCCTATTTCCTCCTGGGTTCCTGATCTCTGGAACAACCTCCTTACTGGTAGTTTTACACTCTGCTGATGTTAGCAGAGGCTAATGAAAGCTTAGTGAAAAACACACACACACACACATTATGAGCAGAACTGCTATGTTTAGAGTTAAAGCACTTTAGCTAAGATCTCATCATACTGAACAAATTGGGATATCCCCTAAATGTAATGTATTTATCTGAATGTTCATTCTTTATGTTTACCATGTACTTTATTGCTTTTGTGCTTTTCTCTATGAAAACCGATAAAAGAATTTATAGAATCCTTTTATCTAAAAGAAAATATAGAATTAGACCCTGTATTTTATTTTATGTTTAATATGAGAGTAATTCAGACTAATTCATTCATACACTATCTTCCCCCACACCTAAACTTTGTACTCTTATCAGTGGATCATGTCAGCATGATGTCACCTCAACAGACACAGAAGTTACTCTGATTAGATTACAGATTAACAGAGTTGGAAGGGAGTGTCGAGAACTACCTGTAAATCTCAAGGTTTGAAACATACATTTATGTAGTGTTTAGTTAGGCTGCTAAATGCACGGAATATTTTGAAATGACTTGTACCATTACGCCATTGCTGACTTTAGATGCAATGAGACCCCCCTGGAAACGTTTGTGAAAGACTTGAATAAAATATTTCTTTGGGAGTCTCCTTCCTAGGCAAGATTTTATGACAGAAACTTCTGGGTGAGTAGAGACTAATCTTTATTATTTGCTATTTTAAAAATCTAAGCCACCAGGTTGAGAATAGAATAGAATAGAATAGAATAGAATAGAATAGAATAGAATAGAATAGAATAGAATAATTTATTGGCCAAGTGTGATTGGACACAAGGAATTTGTCTTTGGTCCATATGTTCTCAGTGTACATAAAAGAAAAGAGACATTCATCAAGAGTCAGGAATCATAAAGGTGCAACACTTAATAATAATCAGAGGGTACAATAAGCAATCAAATCATACTAGGAAACAGTCAATATAGATCGTAAGGACACAAGCAGCAAAATTACAGGCATACAGTCACAAGTGGGAGGAGATGGGTGAAAGAAAGGATGAGAAGCTTAATAGTAAAAATAATGCAGACTTAGTAAATCAACTATTTACTAAGTCTGCATTATTTTTACTATTAAGCTTCAGTGTTGAGGGAATGATTTGTTTAGCAGAGTGATGGCATTAAATAAAATAAATAACACTGATAAAATAAACAATACAGGGCAGTCCGTTGCATTTTCTTTTTTTAAAGAAGTTAATTCAGACCCACAGTAATAACAATTACTCATAGACAGTCATAAGAATAGATTTAGACATTCAAATGCCATTTTCCTTTAACCCGTGTTTCCATTCAATGTGTTTCAATGAATGGAAATCTATAGTGCCTTGTAAAATTTAGCATTCATAGACATAACATGAAGCTATTCATTAGAGACTGAATTTTCATTATTGGTTTTCTTTTCATGTAAATAGTAACACTTTATTTTTGTCAAGTTCTCAGGAGTTTTCCAAACTCATACAAACATCTTTCTTACTAAAACTTATACCATGATACCAATGCTTCTATACTGAAAGTTAACTTTAAGTGCTTTATTCTTCCTTTTAAATAAATAAAAAAACTAGATTATTTTTCAAAGAAAACATTTATTTACACCCTGTTCTCAGACCTTTACACTAATTTCTTGGTTTACAGATTTAACACTGTTACTGTTTTTCTTTCTTCTTAACATTTCATAATATTAAGACCAATAATAAAATTGAGCAAAATTTTAACTCATGGAAAAAGGAAAAAAACAAACTCTAATTTCTGGATGTCTATAGAAGGGAGACCATTATAGTTATCTCTCAATATTACCAACCGATCAGAGATCCCTGTTGACTTAATTTGTTGCATTGCTTAGATATATCTTGTATGTTCATACTTAGCATAACCAAATCTAAGTTACAGTGCCTGGGGTGTCATTTTTCAAAACTTCAGACCACAACAAATTCATTATACATACTGCAAGTAGAAGACAAGCAAAATAAAAATCTTATTTCATCCTAGATTTTTCTTTGTAGATATTCCTCTGGTTCAATTATATTTCAGTTACCCTCTTTTCTTTCTTCCTGCTCTGAATTGCTTTAGCTGCTTAGAGATACCACAACACAATGACAACGAAAGAATGTTAACACACCGTCCAACGTTGCAAAGCCACGATATGGCCAGGGAAAAGGGCACCAAACTTTAAAGACAGTATATGAAAAAAAGAGAATAAAATATTTCTCAGAAGCTAATTCCTGCAAAATCATCTCTTATTCACACTGGACAGTACATCAGGCTCTCATAAAATGTGCTGCTAGGCTTAATAACTTTTGATCCTTCCAAAAAGTGATGGCTAATTGATTTTACCTGGCTTGATTTAGGAGTCTAGGCAACCTGGGACACAAAAGAGGCTCACCTGTACAGGTTCGTGCCAGGTGTGGGCACAGCTGCACTCTGCGCTTCTACCTCTGCTCATCCCCTTTACTTTCGCCAGGGTTTTCCTGGGGTTTCGTTGTGCATTGTTGTCCCATGTTGGGTGACATCTAGCCTTGGTTTGGGTTGAAGTTGGACACAAAGGTCCCGAAGCCGTCGATGTTAACGCCTGGCCATGAGGCTGATGATACCCACAATGCCCTGGGGCATTTTCTGGCCAACTGGAGGTACAACGGACACCTCTGGATAAAGTAGGCATTCCTCTGGCAGGCTGTATCCCATCAGATTCACAGCAGCAGCTGTGCTGCCGAGGAAGGTACGTCTTCATGGCAGGAGACCGGGGATCAGATCCTTCTGCCAACCTTCCCTTTCCCGGCAGACGGAAGGTCCTGTTTCCGCAAACCAAATACTTTTTGACAGCTGCTATCAGCAGTGCATCGTGGGAGCAGGGAGAGAGAGAGGGAGAGAGAGGAGAACCACACACAGAGCATCATCTGCTGGTCGCTCTTTGTCAATCAATGACTCGACTCAGCAGAGATGCTTGGCAGCACCCCCGGCTTCTGCTGGCAGTAGCAATCGATGCTTCCCACAGCTGGGGTGAACTTCAAACCCATCCCTTCCGAGGATGACGGACAAAGAGAAGGAGGAACCGGGGGCAACCAGAAAAGCACCGATGAATAAAAGAAAGGCAGTTGTGGAATTCTCACTCTTTACTGCCAGACACATTGAGCGAATTCCTGGTTTGGCTCTGCCTCCTTCTAACTTATACATTCTGCTTGCACTAGCAGAGACATTTTCTTTGGGAAGAGGTAACTCTATGAAGGAATGAGGTTAATAAGCACGGCTGCCTTCAAGAAACAAGCATTCCCCCTATCAGACCTAAATACAGCCCTTCTCTCTCTTTCTCTCTCTCTCTCTCTCTCTCTCTCTCTCCCTCACCCTCTCTCTC